>JAGFNQ010007445.1:0-57814 GCA_024364735.1 Boesenbergia rotunda
TGAGGAAATAGAGTGACATTCAATAACGAAGATACCTGAAGAGGATGGGGCATCGGATGCCTTCTTCTTCACGGACTCAAGATAAATCTTGCAGTTTCTTCGCCAGTGACCTTCCTTGCCACAGTGATGGCAAGTTCCTTTTGGTTTCTTTTCAGTTTTCTTGGCCTTTTTCTTCTTCCCTTTGTTCTGTTCTTTGGCCTTCCTCTTAGAACCTTTCTTCGAGGAACCAACTAACAGTATCGCTTTTTGATCTGGCTTTACAGAAGGCTCCACAGTCTTCAGCATGTTGATCAACTCAGGAATTGAAGTCTCCAGTTTGTTCATCCGATAGTTCATCACAAATTGTGAACAACTCTTGGACAAACAGCTCAGAATTAAGTCAATACGTAGTTCATGATCCATTGCAAAACCGAGTGCGCTCAGTCGCTCAATGTACCCCAACATCTTTAACACAAACTGCGAGGCAGAAGTGCCTTCCTGCATCTTAGTGGTGAAGAGGAGTCTGGAGACCTCGAACCTTTCGGATCTCGCCTGCTCTTCAAACAACTCATGAAGATGGAAGATGATGGTATTAGCATCCATATGCTCATGTTGCTTTTGTAACTCAGGTACCATAGAGGCTAGCATGATGCAACTCGCAAGTTCAGAATCGGTCACATGTTTCTGATAGGCCAACAATTGGTCTGGAGTTGCATTTTCTGGAGGATGGGTGGGAAGTTGTTCTTCAAGGACATAAGCAAGCTTCTCTGCCTTGAGGACTATCCTCAGGTTTCGAAGCCAGTCCATGTAGTTTGGCCCAGTCAGTTTATTTGTGTCCAAAATGGAACGCAAGTTCAGAGAAGACATGATCGAGTGATTATCCTAGAAATACAAATTGAGATTATGTGAGAAGATTTATTAAAGAATGTATCAACATACATAAATAAAATCCTATTTATTTTTCAAATTGAATAACCCTTATTATCAATTCGGGAGATCGTAGGAACATCTCCAAATAGGTTGATATCCAACCATAGGTAAGAATCACCATGGCTGTGGCCATCAAGTTTTCCTTAGCTATGAAGGTAGGTAATTACACCGATTACATATCACGTATATGTAACTATCACGTTATGCTATCAACTAATTGAATGTTTGCATAAATCATTGGGTTGTTAACTCATTAACAAGTATGCATCATATACATAGCACCCAACTGCACCTCTCTTCACATCGACCTTGGCTGTGGCACAACAAATCGATGCTCCAAGCTTAAGGCTGACCCATTAATCAAGAAATAGTTTTAATATGGTTGGAGCTCATTCAACCGTTTAGTCAGGCTTGGATGTGTCCAACAACCAAAACTAAGGATTGACCTCTGACTCCAACTATATTATTCATAAACTAATTCCATGGTTTGAACATGTTAAGGTTCAAGTCGGGCATGGATGTGTCCATCAACCCAAACGAGAAACAAAACTCCGATTCTAACCATATTAATGGAAGGTGTTGGCCTTAATATTTTTGTAAGGGGTTTTGGTCTCATCTTTTCTTTGCACATTCATGACATGTGTCATGACTAACGATTTCCTTAATAAAGTATGTATGTGACTTAATTTATCAAGTCTCATGAATTGAATTAGGAACCGGATTTCCTTAATTCTAATTTCACACTTTATTAAAGGAATTGCTTTGGGAAACAATTTCCTAAATTGTCATAATTAATTTCGGAAATAATATGTTCAAGACTTTGATTTCTCTAAATCAAATCTTATTAAATTAAGAGACAAATCCCTTAATTCAACTACATATTATTTTCATGAAAATCTCATTTAAGAAAACTCTATAGGAAACCATTTTCCTAATTAATTTTGGAGACAACAATATGTAAGAGCATCACCTCTTAAAACATATTTTATTCATGGATTGATTAATTACAACAAATCGTTTTCTAAGGGTGGCTCCCCGAGGCTCAGATACCCAAAGAAAAGTAAAGTGTTGTAAATCCAATTGGACGGCTCCCCGAGGCTCAATCCAAATCAAACATGACAATTTCAATTAAAATTGGGAAATTAAATTACAACATCTAACTTTAAATTGGACGGCTCCCCGAGGCTCAATCCAAAATAAAGAATTTGTTGTCAATTTAAAAACCAATTCAAATTTAATTGTCAATTAATTGTCCATGAATTTGTCTAGACTTTCTTAAAAGAAAGTGCCCAAAATTGCGAGATTTCGAAAATAGGTTTTCAGAATAATTGTAAGTTTTTGGTACAAAGAAAACTTACATATTTCCAATGTTGGAAAATTTCTAAAATAGAAAAATTTCCAAAATTGGAAAGTTTCCAAAGATGGGAAATTTTCACAATTATTATAAAATTTTAGAAACTAGAAAATTTCAAACGTTTGCGAAATTTCATGACGATTTCCAAACTTTGAAATTCCTAATTCTAAAATTTATTATAATTTGAAAGTTTCCATAATTGGAAAAATTTTCCGAAATTGAGATCATGACAAAGTTTTCCACAAAACAATTATATGATTAAGTCGAACACTAACCGGCTCTGATACCACTGTTGGGACCGGGTGCATGTCGACAAGGATACGAGTTCGTAAAATTTAAAATTTTTACGTGCAGCGGAAGAGTTTGCATAAAATAATTTCCTAAATTATTTTAACTTCGTATCTAGCATGCAACCTTATAGTGTATCGACATAATCATGAAATAAAAGTTTGCGGAAAAGTAAACTAATTTACTTTTATACCTCGCGTATCTTGAAGAAAGGGACGAGATCCAACCGTAGCGTCCCTTGGAAGCTTCGCCTCTATTCGCGTCCACGCCGAGTTCTCTTCGGGATGACTTCACAAAGTCACGAGTTTTGTGCCGACGAGAACTACTAGATTCTCGGAAGGCACAACTAGAAGAACAAGAGAATAAATTAGAAACTAACCAATGAAGTAACGGAATCGAATTCCGAGAAGAGAGGAGTCGCTATCCGCTTCTTCTTCTTCTTGTTCGGGTTCTTCTTCTTCTTGGTTGCTCACGCCAACTTCACCCCTTGGATGAAAGCTTGGTGCGCCGGCCCTAATCACAACAATGGGCGCCGGCCCTAAGGGAAGAAGAAGGGAGGGAGAAGAGAATAAAAGAGAGAGAGGGAGAGAGATAATTAATCTCTTGATTAATTGATGTTGTTGTCCTTAAAGGGCTAGCCTTTGGGTCCTTTATATAGTAGCAACTCTTTGCTAAGTCTCCCTCTAAACGGAATTAGTTATAAGAAATTTATCCTATAAATTTTCTTAACTAATTATTCCGTTTAAACTAAGTTTTATTATAAACTAATTTATAATAAAACTTATTCTTTTCTCTCTTTAAATTATGGAATAAATTTTATAAGAAATTTATAAACTTTCTTATTATGATAAAATCAATTCATAATTGATTTTATAAAATTAAAATAAACCAATTCATGGATTATTTTAACTTCCATAAAAAGAATAAATTTCTACAAATTTATTTATATAAATTTTCTTTATACAAATTTACTTATCCATAATTTATAAAACAAACCGCGCTAGGTTTATTTTATTAATTAAACCAAAATAAATTGGTTTTATTCTCTTCTTGGCCGGCCACCCAAAGAGGGATAATACCCTCTTTGGCCGGCCCAAATCGACCCGAACCGGTCGCGAATTAAACTCATTTAATTCGCCCAAAAAGCCTTCAAAAGACTTAGCCATTTTTAGCTTCCATTGCGCCTCTGACTAACTCAGATTCGACTTGTTTCTCTTGATCGGAAAATCCAATTTTCAACTCGTTTTAAATCCCTCGGATTACTCGTATTGCGTGTGACTAAATAGGCTTTCGATTTATGTTGGCCGTCTATAATTAACCCATTAATTATAGAACGATCATGAGTGGCACCTAGTAGTACATCATGATCCCCAATTAATCGAAAGATCAACGGTTTGACCCCAGAAGAAATTATTCTGAAGCCCTTCAGCAGCTCTAATGAATCGTGCCTCATTCCCTTCACCACCTTATACCCACTTGGTTCAGGACACGGTCTATGGTGTCAGTCCCCACTAGGCTGACTACGTCACACCTAGCCCAAGTAGTGTCTTCCTCGTCCTTTGGATTTCTAATTACTCTCATGTATTTAAGAGACTCGCACTCTTAACATGATATGCTCTGGCCAGAGGCTTTGAGTAACAATCCGACGATAGGCCTGGGTATACATCTCCTCGCAAGGAGTGGTGAATCCTTTATAGGCTGTTCAAACATCTTCGGGCACTTCGGCTTATACCCGATCATCCTGGGTCCACACCTCCTTGGAGATGCTTGCTTAGGATGTCAAAGTATAAGTCTCCATGACCAAGATGACTTGAACACCGCAAGTCAAAGGAACATCGCACTTAAGCCGCAGTAAGATCTTCATTGACATATCTACATGTAGATTCCCATATGAAGTCTTACAGCCAGTCACTCCAATGAACTAGTTCCCTTAACTAGCATCCATGTTTATCTCCGGACATCCCAATGTCACCAGCTAGTGAGAATCAGCTGATTAGAGAATAACCCATGCTAGTCTCAACAGAATTGATAGTGTCCATTTTTATCAATTCATCGACTAGGGATAATTTCAATACTTCACAATTGCACATTAGAGATAATCACTAGTTGTGATCCCATCACAAATTCTCTTATGCTGTGAGTTGTATTGCGGACATTCAGTAGATGAGTTTAAGATCCCAATCAAATACACAAAACATGTATACTCAAATAGTGAATTATCATTTATTAAAATAAATGTTTACATCATAAGGCGATTGCCTTAGGACACTTCTCTCGTATCACTAACAGCTCACTAATCTGATGCTGGGGGCAACTGGAGCACAGCTTGTTGAATCTCTCCCAGTAGTCATAGAGTGTCTCTCCCACTATCTGCTGAATGCCACAGATACTTTTTCTGATAATAGCAGTTCTGGAGGCTGGAAAATATTTTTCTAAGAAAGCCTTCTTCATGGAAATCCAGTTAGACACATGCCCAGTAGGTAAGTAGTAAAACCAGTCCTTAGCTGCTCCAGTCAAAGAGAAAGGAAAAGCCCTCAGTTTGATGTCTTCCTCTGAAATACCCTGAGGCTTCATAGTGGAGCAAACAACATGAAATTCATGCAGGTGTCTATTTGGATCGTCTCCAGATAATCCTTGAAACTTAGGCAAAAGATTGATAAGACCAGATCTGAGCTCAAAATCTCCACCCAGCTCTGGATAGGCAATGCTAGAGTACTGAAATAAAGCATCTGGTGCTGCGAGTTCTTTCATGGTCTTCTGGTGGTCTGCCATCTGATCAACTGAATAGGCTGCAATAGACTGAGAAGGAATAATATCAAAAGCCTCTGAAACACTAAGCTGGCTCCTCCTAGCTCTGAAAGTCCTCTCAATCTCAGGATCAAAATCCTCAAGATTACCACCTGTAGACCTGGTCATAAAAACAAGAACAAATCGCAGTACAAGTATAGAGAAAAATGAATCAAATAAAATCAAATCAGAAGATATAGCAGTAAGTGCAAGAAAAATGGATCAAGAAAAATATGAAATGTAGCCAAACAAGCAAAAATCAAACAACTCAACTAGTATGTTCCCCGGCAACGGCGCCAAAAATTTGATGGACCCAATTTATCTAATTAAAGTTGTCACGAAATGTGTGGATCCGTCAGAATTTAGAATTTATAAATGTGCTGGAAACCCTTTTTGCAATCAAAGAAGAAAAGCGTAGTAAAGGGGCCACAGGTCGTATTTTTCCAAGGGCTAGTTCAAGTTTGTTTGATTCGAACATGCGTTTCGGTGTCGTCAATGTTTTTGGGTTTCAAATAAAATCTGGGATTTGCTTTTCAATGAGAAATGAAGATACAATACACAGGAAGTAAACTTACCCAAAAGAACTAACCATGGTAATAGCAACCAATGAATTCAACTAATGGAGAACTTAATCAACAATTGCAACTTAAGTATCCAAAGCTGTAATTGAAAATTCCGAATTGATACTTGTAACGCCCGCCTTTTCCCCCACCTCATGGTATGGCGAGGGAGGCGGCGTTACGCTAAACATACATGTACTTATATCTTAATGCAGCGGAAACATATATATTTTTTTTCTCTAGACATGCTTATAATCATGCAACTAACACATGGAACATTTATACATGGCATCATATCATAACTTAACCATTTCATAACTTTATTCATCATTTCATAGGTAGCATGTACTTATCCATAATATGGCATCATAAGTCATAAGTCATCTATTAGTCATAACCATAAAACGTACTACAAGAATCTTCTGTCAAGTCACTGCCACACACACACATGCTTCTGCCTCCCCTGCGGCTTCCCTTAATAGCTTCTTGGTTGATCTGCGGTATGAGGAAAATAAAACTATAAGCACATAGGCTTAGTAAAACCCTTTTCCTACTCACTAAAACCATACGTTGCTTCAACATAAATATATCAACATCTGACATAACATAACTTCGAGCATAAACATAAGCATAGTCATACATGGCATAAATGAACATACATGAACATGACTTAATATATCAAGCAACATATACATGACAAAGCATATCTACATGAACATAAAACATACTTATACATGGCATAATTCTTAGCATACTTACACATAATGCATACTTATTCATAACATGATTCTTAGCATACATACACATAATGCATACTTATTCCTGACATAATTCTTAGCATACTTATACATAATGCATACAATATGAGCATAAATACAAGCATAAAATATACTTACCTTTGCGCGGTGCATAACATAGATGTATGAATGAGTCTAATGCATTTACTACATAAGGATGCTTAGTTTTGAAATTATACTTTTCAATGCTTACATAACATCATTGGGGTCCCCTGGCTCGTACCACATACATACTTCTTAGCGCGCATCCCTAAGTAAATACGAGGTAGCTAGCCTCGACCTACTAGGGTAAGGACAGCATAGTCGGTAGTCCTAGAACCGGGGCGTTCTTAAGGTGCCCATCCTTGTTGCACAGCTTCGGTAGTGCCAGAACCGTGGACAGCATAGTCGGTAGTCCAGAACCGGGGTGTTCTTAAGGTACCCATCCCTTAGACCTTTACTTCGGTCCGGTACAAGCCTTATGCATGAAAATAAACATGCATGCTTCATTTTCATAATTGTCATTCACGCTTATCATTCATACTTATTTCATATCATCGTTATGCCTTCATCATTCATACTTATCATTCATACTTATCATTAAGGCATAACCATCATCTTTATTCATGCTTATCATTCTTCGTTCATAACATAGAATATACATACATCTTATATAAGACACATTTTATCCTACATACATGATCCTAGTATCCATCATAAGGCATGAATGGTAAGCTCCATATAAACCTAACACATACTACTAGGATTCATAGTATTCATCACCAAAACATGTATATACCTTCATGAGTCATAATTTCATTATAAGCATTTATCAACATACATGCATTATTCCATTTATCATAATATACTCCTACATAAATTTCATGTAATCATGGTATATGATCTAAATATTCATGATTTAAAACATAACCTAAAATCAACCATACAAGTCATGTCACATAACACATAAACTAAGGTTTTAGTCATATAGAAGCCCTCACATCATGCTTAACCATGTACTATCATCATGGGAACTTATAAATATGCATTTTTGAGATCTTAACCCAACCCAAACCCTAGGGTTGGGGTCTTGGCCGAAAGTCCCAAGGACCATGGGTCCATGGAAAAATTTGCCTAGATCATGATTACATCTCTTATCTACATATCATGCCATAGAAAAATTATTTGAACCCTTGAGTGGACTTGACTCCAAGTCCTAGACCTTAAACAAAAGTTGGCCGAAAACCCTAGAAGAGTAACAAGCCCATGGAAGAGTTCATTTAACACCATTCTTACTCATAAGGTATCATAAAAATCATATTAATCATGCTTGGAAAGGTTGGAGTTTCCCCTAGCCTCTTGACTTTGGTGTGGCCGAAACTTATAAGGGTATCAAACCCATAAACATTTTCATATAAGTCTCTATTTTCTTCCATACTATATCATAGTAAGACACATTAAGCATTCTTGAGGGATTAAAATTAATCCCTAGCCTTACACTATAGGTGGCCGAAACCCTAGATGGGTTTTAGGGCCTCAAAAATTTCTCTAAATCTCAATCCATGCCTTACATCTTATCATGAAACATTTAAGAGCACAAAAAGGAATTTACATCATCCCTAGGCCTAATCCAAGGGTCTTGGCCGAAAGTTCCATAAGCCCTAATCATGGATTTTTTTTTCCAACATATCATGTAAACAATATCTAAATCTTATCCAACATCAAGAACAATCATACCACAGGTGAGAAGGTTTTACCTTCCTTGATCTCGCTTACAAAATTCGAATCGATGATAACAAGAGAACCTTCTTGTCTCTAAACTTTCCTTAGTCCTTATATCCTTGTAGGGGGGGGGGGGGTCTAGATCTTCAAGATGGGGTCCTTGGTGGAATTTTTCTCAAGGGGAAGAGCACTTGAATTTTTTGGCCAAGTAAGGAGGAAGAAGAAGAAAATGAAGAAGAAGAGGGAAGTTGTAACTTCCTCTCTATTTATACTATTTGAAAAGGGGTGAGTGAAGAGGCATGATGTCTCTTCCCTTGGTGACTCTTCATTTCCTACACCTTCACTAATAGCCACTTCATTTCCTCATAGAACTCCCTTGCTAGGTGAATTGGTTAGTGCATGCTTGGTTATATAAGTGGTCCAAGGTTCAATCCTTGGTGCATGCACTAATTTTCTATTTTATTTCTAATTTATTTCCTATCATTTTCGAAAATTCCTTAAAATTCTCTCATAATTATGTTAATATTTTTCATTACAATCCCTCTATTTTTATATTAAATTTTTACATAAAACTACCCATAATAATGGTACTAGAATACCCCTATAAGGCCCCTTAGTATTTAGTTTCTCAATTTAAATAAGAGAACCTTGATTTCTAGGCTAAGGTTCGTACTAACATTTCTAGATCCCATGGAAAATTATCTAGACCTGCTTAATATTTTAAGGAAAATATTAAGAGCATTTTCCAGGTCGTTACAAAACTAATCACTACAACTTGGAAGACAAAGCTAATAGTGAAGAGCTAATCATACATGAAAGTTGGAAATAGAACTAAATGCGGCAAGAAATGGAAATGGAGCTAATCATGCACTTGATACTAAATTCAAGAACTGTAGACAGCTGATTCACAGACCCAAACTGATATGCAGCACGAAATGGAATTAAATTCAAAGTAACTGGAATTCAGAGGCAAGCTGAACATAAACTATCCGAAATTCTGAATAGAGAACAAGCTGAAATCAAGAAAAAAGAAACTGATACGAATTTTCAGAAACAATAGCTAAAGTTTGCATTGAGATATCGAATGCAGAATTTGACATGAAGAACTTAATAAATCTGATGCAGTGATACAATGGCAAATGAGTGCTGAAACTGACAAATGCAAACTGAACTTGAATTACCAATCAAAATTCAGGAGAACCTAAAGAAAGCTTATGGCTACTTGGCACAATTGCAGATTGGAAATCAGAAATTTACAGAATTGGCAACTAACCCTTGCGGAAATGAAAACTGAGCTACACTAACCGAACTGAAACCAAATGTATCAATTGACTTCATTAACTATGTAAATGAATTGAACATCAAAGTGAATTCATAGAACCCAGCTAAGCTAGCTTGATACAATCATTTAGAGACTGAAAATATAAACTGAAATGCAATGAATGAGCTAATGTATCAAAATCTAATCTGATATGCAGAATCAAAGCTGGAACAAACTAAAATTAAATGGAATTCATTCCCTAACAAGTAGAATGACTATTTAACAGCAGAAACGAACCTAATTAAGGCTGGAAAAATTCAGAAATAGCAACTAAAGTGGCTGATACGCAACAGTTAAAATAGAACTGCAGAAATGAAGCTAAATTCAGATACGATTCAACTATAAAACGAACTGATTCGAGTACAATTGTTCACTAATTAAGCTATCTAACTACTTACTTTGCAGAATGAAACCTAATTACTGCTGAAATAATTCAGAAAAGAAACTTAGAGCAGATACAAAAATAGAATCTGAAACGAAATGACTCGCAGAAATGAATTACAGCTAATGCAAAACGAAATACAGCAAGAAATCAATCGTCGACCATTCCTTGTATCAAGAAGACCTTGTTCATCACGCAAGGGCAAGCCAAGAACCCCTTCAACTTACAAATCTCTGGAAAATTGCTCCAACTTCAGATCTGATCACAGATTCACACACAGCTGCAAATCAGTGATTAAATCTCCATAGAAACCTCTTCCAAGGATCCAGATCTTGCTCCAAGGTGCTGATCGAGTTGGCCAAGCCTTCACTGAAGAAAATCGCCAAAGAATTGAAGAAGAAATGAAGAAGAACGAGGAACAGCTACGAAGACGCGACAGTCGGATCTGAACAGAGGAGACGTTTAAGTAGTTAAAACAGTGAACGACCCAGATTAATCCCGCTACATCCAACGGTGGATCTTTGTCTGATATGATTAAGATTTTCCAGATCTTTATCAGAGGTCAGTGTTGGATCGATAGAGTCGATAGAGGGGGGGTGAATATCGCCAAAACTTTTCGAATTTATGGAAAGAGCAATTTGGACAGCGGAAAGAAATTAAGACATGCGAACACAGTATTTTTTACTTGGTTCGGAGCCTAGGTCGACTCCTACTCCAAGGCCCACGATCGTTGATCGTTTACTTTGGGCAATTCTATATGAACGCAAAATCAGTTTACAAAAAGAGATTTACAAGTATAGCACGATAAACTTTTAATAGAAAATTTCTTCTGTTACCGACGTCCGGTTGTGGGTTGACTTTCCGGAGCAGCAGGACGTCGTTGCTTGAGTTGGGCAGTTTCTGGAACAAGGCGTGAGCACAGAAGAGCGTGGAAGCTTTGGTACAAAGTTGATGTTGAAGGCTTGGGCGTTGGGTGCTATTTATAGCACCCAGGGGCGCCCTGGATGTCGGGGGCGCCCTGCCACGTGTCAGCCAATCCGGATTTAGCTCGGTCAACAGTTATCCCATCCGAATAGGGATAAGTTTGACTCTAGGGGTGCCTTGGTCATAGAGGGCGCCTTGGCTGACTTCTTCCACGCAGAAATCTCGGCTCTGGATAAAGCTGAAGTTTCGCAGTCTTAGGCGCGGAGGCACCCTGGCTGCTGAGGGCGCCTTGGCTAGCGAAGGCGCCTTCGCTGCTGACGGCGCCTTGCCCAGTAAGCAGCTGAAGCCCTTTTTGCTTCGCTTGGTTCTGGTTCACCTTGAGGGCACCCTGGACACTCAGGGCGCCCTGCTCAGCTGCTGCCTCACTCCTTTGAGGCTCTCTGAGTTACAGACACACGTTCCATCGGTCCTGCATCCAGGGTTAGTCCAAAACACAATAAAACAACTAGTTTATACAGCCTTAGCTGTCTTGGTTCTGACTTTCGTCTCTAAAATGGAGCCCTAGGTCGAACCGATGCCTACTGTTCCCTCGACTGGGAACGCGTCCTCACCTACTCCTCTCGGAAGAGTTTACCTGATGCCAACCGCTCCTTTGGTTGGACTTTTGCCTGGCGGTCCATTGTCAGGTCTTGGATGCCGAGCTGTCCTTCGCCCGGTGCCTAGCATTCCTTTGCTAGGGCATGGATACTAGCAGTCCTTCGCCAGTTGCCTAGCAGTCCTTCGCTAGGACTTAGATATTAGCAGCCCTTCGCCAGTTGCCTAGCAGTCCATCGTTAGGGCTTGGATACTGGCAGTCCTTCGCTAGGACTTGGATACTGGAAGTCCTTCGCCAGTTGACTAGCAGTCCTTCGCTAGGGCTTGGATACTGGCATTCCTTCGCCAGTTGCCTAGCAGTCCTTCGCTAGGGCTTTGTATCCTGTACACTCAGTGAATATTGTAAGATCACAAACAAACTTAATTTTGAATCCTTTGCCAATATCAAAACAAGGTTCGATATGGTGCTTCCTGCACCAACAATCTCCCCCTTTTTGATTTATGGCAACACAATTCAAAGTTAAGTAAAAAACATACAATAGTTAAGCACGAGGGTTAAGACCAATAAAACATAGTAGTTCTGAACAGTCTAAAACCAATGTAATTTGAATAGAAAATTTTTTTTCTCATACTCCCTTTGAATCATTGTGTTTATAAAATACTTAACTTTGACCCTTCCTCCCCCTTTGACATATATCAAAAAGAAAACATGGGTGAACAAGGTATTTAACAGGGATTTTTGAGTTTTTCTGAGTGCTTCATGTTTTTGACAAAGTGTTTTTCAAAAATAGAGTAAAAGTATTTTCATTAGCAAAACTTAGATAATTGTCCATTATGATAAGTTTTGCAGGCCTAAATTTTGAAAAAAAAACTTTTACTTATAAAAAAATATGCTTAGGCAAAATTTTCATTTTTGAAGCCAAATTTCCAAAAAAAACATTTCAACTTTTAGAGTTTAGGAAAAATTTGTTTACTAAAGAAAATTTTACACATTAGACGAATTTAAAATTTGTGTATCAGAGCTTATGAGTTTTGAAAATATAAATGTTTGAGAATAATGTCAAAAATTAGAATAGTTTCTAAGTAACAACATTTTGAAAGAGTGAAGAATTTATGCAAAAAAATAGTATTAGAATCAAGTGTATATTTGCATTGAGTCCATGCATGACAAGCAAAAAAAAATATATAATCAATAAGATTACTTGTTTTGAATATTTTGAAAAATACAAGTACTTTAAAAGATATTGAGCTTTTTGAGAGAAGCAAGTACACTGTATCTTTGAAAAATATAAGTCACTTTGAAAGATATTATGTAATTTTTGAATATATACGTATTATTTGAAAAATATGCATTTTTAAAAAATATGCAAGTAAGGTATTTCAAAAATAATTTTATAAGCCACAAAAACATTTTAAAATAATATTTTGTAAGACAAATTACTTATGTTTTCGACACAATTTTGAAAATATAGTGTATGAAAATATATTAGTTAGAAATGTTTAATAATTCTTTTAATTTGACCTCCCCCTAACTTGACGCAGTCCTTGGAAGCTTGTTGACTACAAGTATTCTTCCTCTGAGTTCTTAGGGTTCAGTTTAGATCAAAGGAATTTATCTAACAATTTCAAAACAAATAATTACCAAAAATATTTCAGAAATTCTTCTTTTAACTCTAACTCCCCCTAAATCTGACACATCCTAGGAGTCCTTGTAGATCATGAAGTGGACCTTCCTCTGTGTCATTAGGGTTTATTAAAAATTAAAAGAATAATTTTGAATACTAGCATGGTAATATAATTTTTAGAAAATTCAAATTGAAATGAAGATAATTTTAAAGTATAAACCCTGTTTTCGAAAAACATTTTGAAATGATAATGGTTTTTGTAAAGCACAATTTTTGAAAATATAGTGTTTATTTGAAAACATAATTTCATTCTCCCATTTAAAAAAGTGAATATAGAGAACTGAGAAGGGGGAATGATTTCAAAAAAATAGAAGTTTTCTTTTTTTAAAAAAAATAAATAAATATCTAAGCCCGTAAGCCCGGACTGTAGACAAAAAGAAATATCCTAAGTAATCCCCAAGGTGACTTTTTGTCATACAAGAATAAACTAATTTTCAAAAAAATATTTGTATAATGGTAAAGGAAAGAAATAAATGAAATAAATTTCATGTTAGTGAACAAAAGAAACTTGATTTTAATTACTATGATTTGAAACATTGACTCTTAGTTAAAAAGTTAAATTTGATTTTTGTGAAAATGAAAATTTAGAGGGTTAAGTTTGTTCAGTTGAATTAAATTTTAATTTTAAATTTGAATTTGATTGAATTAAATTTAATTGATTTAATTGAATTTAATTTTTTTAATTAAGATTTAATTGGATTTAATTGAATTAATTAAGATTTAATTGGATTTAATTGAATTAATTAAGATTTAATTGGATTTAATTGAATTAATTAAGATTTAATTGGATTTAATTGAATTAATTAAGATTTAATTAGATTTAATTGGTTGGGTTGGACTCAACTTTTAGGTCCTAAGCATCTCACCCATTTCTAAGTGACAAAACAGGATATCCTTAACTGTTTTGTGAGATGCATATTTAAATTGAAAAGGTCATGATTAATTTTGAAAAGTTGAATTAATTTTTAAACCCAATTTAAATTTGTTTTGAAAAGAGATATTTGAATCTAAAATTAACTGAAAATTTGTGTTAGATTCGAATTTAACAAAGAGTAAATTGAATTTGAATTTCAAAAATTGGCTTCCAGGTCTTGGCGAGGCACAAGGCCTTCTTTGGCCGTAGCCTTATTGGATCATCAACCCTTTCCTAGACAAAGCCTTTTAGTGAAATTTCATCTTCAAAATTACTTTTTGGTAAATTCTGGTCTAACTAGTTTGGGTCTTGGATCGGTAGCTTCGGCTAGTTTCACCAGTCTAAAGAGACCAAGTAGACTTGATCTTATTAGAATTGGTTTCCCTAACGTACTATCATCTCACCGCCACCCAATACTATGTTGTCAAATTTCAGTTAAGTTGGTTCAGTCCTTAAACTAATCAATCCTAATTCTAAGCAAAGAAAACAAAAATAAAAAGAAACACGTAACTAAAACAAACAATTGTCTAAGTAAGGTCACAATTTGAGTAATACTCCGGATTTTCGAAATCAGCAAGATTATGAATTAAATTTTCTAACTTATTGACCTTATGTTTTAGGGTTTCATTTTCTTGTTTCAATTTTCTGAAATTTGATTTAATTAAGTTACATGAATCAGTCACATTATTCAAGGTAAATAACGGATTTTCAAATACTATAAATTTACCTTTGTTGATTGTTTGTCCGGCATTCTTGGTAGCTCTTTTATCTGTGCATTCACTTTTGTAATGCCCGAACTCCTGGCACTTGAAGCATTGAATGCGACTTTTGTCCTTTCGTGCTTTTGAAACTGATTCCTTTGTCGCCGTCGGTGGCGTCGTTCGAATCTTACGAGTAGGACACACACTTTGGTAGTGCCCTCTCTCCCTGCATGTGTAACAAATTACATGATTAAAATTTGAATTTACACTTTTACCTTTTGGTTCTTTATTGGGAATCTCCCCCTTGATTCTTGCCGCCTCGGATCTAGGCTCATCTTTTGATTCTGTGTCTGAATCGGACTCGGGTACTGGTTGAAGCTCCTTCTCTGGTGGTTCTTTAGGAGTTTTCCCTGCACTAAAATTTACACCTTCCTCGACCATTATAGTATCTGATTGATTATTTAATTCTAATTTAGAAAAGAATTCGAAATCAGTTACCGTCTCAGTCAATTCGTCGTCTAATTCTGGTTCGATTTTGGATTCGGGTTCAGACTCTGACTCGGCTATTTGTGCTTGGACTGAAAGGGCAAGATAATTTACTTCTTCATCTGAGATCTCTTGATGAAGGTTAACCAATTTTTCCCAGATTTCTCTAGCACATTTGCATGGACCTACTAGCTCGAGTTGCTCCTTGGTTAAGCCACATTGTAGGATTGCAGTTGCCCTTGCATCAATCTCGATTTGGTTGAGGGTGTGTTCATCGAGTTTGTCCCACTCGATTGATGACTCATCTTCTATGGGAAAAGAAAATCCCGTTTGGATGATCCGCCATAAGTCCATGTGGGCCTTCAGAAGGGACTCCATTTGACATCTCCAAAACGTGAAGTTCTCGCCGGAGAATAGTGGTGGACGTGCACTGTTCCACTCTTGGTTGGCCATTTAAAATGATCTCTTGCACACAAAAGAAACAACAGAAATGTACCAAGACTTGGTCTTGGATTAGTAGTGCGGGAGAAGAAAAAAAAATTGCCCAAAAAAAAATTATACGAATTTCGAGGCGAAATAATAATAAAATAATAAAAATAATTTATGATAAATTTTTGAAAATGATAATTTTGTCAATTCTGATTAATAATGAAAAAGTAAGATTTTAATGTTTGGAAAAATTTTTGCTCAAATTAAAGTAGCACGAATTTCGAGAAAAATATTAAAATAATAATAAAAAAATTTATGACACATTTTCAAAAATTGTTAGTTTTATCAATTCAGACTTATGGTGAAAATATGAAAATTCAAAATTGAAAAAGACGATTGAGATTGAGTGGTGTTGCACTAACCTCAATCAACGAAAAAGAAAAAAATTTAAAATATTTCGTAAAATCCAAAAATACTCTAAAATTGGTGGTTGCACCAAATTTGAGCTTCCCCGCTCTGATACCACTTATTGGATCGATAGAGTCGATAGAGGGGGGGGTGAATATCGACAAAACTTTTCGAATTTATGGAGAGAGCAATTTGCACAGCGGAAAGAAATTAAGACACGCGAACACAGTATTTTTTACTTGGTTCGGAGCCTAGGTCGACTCCTACTCCAAGGCCCACGATCGTTGATCGTTTACTTTGGGCAATTCTATATGAAGGCAAAATCAGTTTACAAAAAGAGATTTACATGTATAGCACTATAAACTTTTAATAGAAAATTTCTTCTGTTACCGACGTCCGGTTGTGGGTTGACTATCCGGAGCAGCAGGACGTCGTCGCTTGAGTTGGGCAGTTTTTGGAACAAGGCGTGAGCAAAGAAGAGCATGGAAGCTTTGGTACAAAGTTGATGTTGAAGGCTTGGGCGTTGGGTGCTATTTATAGCACCCAGGGGCGCCTTGGACGTCGGGGGCGCCCTGCCACGTGTCATCCGATCCGAATTTAGCTCGGTCAACAGTTATCCCATCCGAATAGGAATAAGTTTGACTCTGGGGGCGCCTTGGTCGTAGAGGGCGCCTTGGCTGACTTCTTCCGCGCAGAAATCTCGGCTCTGGATAAAGCTGAAGGTTCGCAGTCTTGGGCGCGGAGGCGCCCTGGCTGCTGATGGCGCCTTCGCTGGCGATGGCGCCTTCGCTGGCGAAGGCGCCTTCGCTGCTGAGGGCGCCTTGCTCAGTATGCAGCTGAAGCCCTTTTTGCTTCGCTTGGTTCTGGTTCACCTTGAGGGCGCCCTGGACACTCAGGGCGCCCTGCTCAGTTGCTGCCTCACTCCTTTGAGGCTCTCTGAGTTGCAGACACACGTTCCTTCGGTCATGCATCCAGGGTTAGTCCGAAACACAATAAAACAATTAGTTTATACAGCCTTAGCTGTCTTGGTTCTGACTTTCGTCTCCAAAATGGAGCCCTAGGTCGAACCGACGCCTACTGTTCCCTCGACGGGGAACGCGTCCTCACCTACTCCTCTCGGAAGAGTTTACCTGATGCCAAACGCTCCTTTGGTTGGACTTTTGCCTGGCGGTCCATTGTCAGGTCTTGGATGCCGAGCTGTCCTTCGCCCGGTGCCTAGCATTCCTTCGCTAGGGCTTGGATACTGGCAGTCCTTCGCCAGTTGCCTAGCAGTCCTTCGCTAGTACTTAGATATTGGCAGCCCTTCGCTAGTTGCCTAGCAGTCCTTCGCTAGGGCTTGGATACTGGCAGTCCTTCGCCAGTTACCTAACAGTCCTTCGCTAGGACTTGGATACTGGCAGTCGTTCGCCAGTTGCCTAGCAGTCCTTCGCTAGGGCTTGGATACTGGCATTCCTTCGCCAGTTGCCTAGCAGTCCTTCGCTAGGGCTTTGTATCCTGTACACTCAGTGAATATTGTTAGATCACAAACAAACTTAACTTTGAATCCTTTGCCAATATAAAAACAAGGTTCGATATGGTGCTTCCTGCACCAACAGTCAGGATCATCCTCGTGGAAGCTCGGATCTTCCAGATTTATAGCGGATGACTCAGATCAAGCTGATATTTGAATGGATGGTCTAGATCTCTCTGATCGTGATCCAACGGCTAGATGATCTTCGATTGAGCTGAAACCTTCAGATCTTGATCTGATCGCTTGATTAGCCTTAACCCCAGCTCGGATTGATCAGAAGTTCTCAGATGGTCTAGATCTAACCGTTCTTGCATCGGACGGTCCAAATGAATCGACGCTTGATCACTTGATCTAGTCCACTTTTTGACTCAACATTTGACCCAACCTGACCTAGGTTCATGATCACTTCAAGCCTACAAGAGTAGATAAAAAATTTAGTGACAAAACGACTCGAAAATATCAAAATTTGCAATTAAGTCCAAAAAGAGTATAAATCCTAAAACCCAGGGTAAATCCACAATTACACAAGTAAAATATGGGTCAAACACAGATTTAAGCATATAAAATGATCAATAAAATGACACTTATCAAAAGGCCAAAGAACAGAATAAGGGAAAGAAGAAAAAGGCCAAAAAGACTGAAAAGACCCCAAAAGGCACTTGCCATCACTGTGGCAAGGAGGGTCACTAGCGAAGAAACTGCAAGGTTTATCTTGAGTCCTTGAAGAAGAAGGCATCTGATGCCCCATCCTCTTCAAGTATCTTCGTTATTGAATGTCACTCTATTTCCTCAAACACTTGGGTACTTGATACTAGGTGTAGCTCACATATATGTAATAATATACAAGGGCTAAGGAATAGAAGAAGACTCGTCAAAGGAGAAGCGAATTTGCGAGTTGGAAATGGTGCCAAGATTGCTGCTATTGCCATCGGAACATATTTGCTAAAGCTCCCTACTGGACGTGTCTTAGAATTGGATAATTGTTATTTTGTTCCTTCGTTAATAAAGAACATTGTATCTATTTCATGTTTGAATGAAAAGGGTTATCATTTAACTTTTAGTAACAATTGTAGTTACATAACTTTAAATGGCGTTCTTTATGGGAATGGAACTTTGTGCAATGGTATCTACACGTTAGATTTATCCGATGACGTTTTTGTTAGTAATATGAGAGAAGTGTCCTAAGGCAATCGTCTTATGATTGTAAACATTTATTTTAATAAATAAAAATTCACTATTTGAGTATACATGTTTGTGTATTTGATTGGGATCTTAAACTCATTTACTGAATGCCCGCAATACAATTCACAGCATGAGAGAATTTGTGATGGAATCACAACTAGTGATTATCTCTACATGTGCTACTGTGAAGTATTGAAATTGTCCCTAGTCGATGAATTGATAAATATGGACACTATCAATTCTGTTGAGACTAGCATGGGTTATTCTCTAATCAGCTGATTCTCACTAGCTGGTGACATTGGGATGTCCGGAGATAAACATAGATGCTAGTTAAGGGAACTAGTTCATTGTAGTGACTGGCGGTAAAACATCATATGGTAATCTACATATAGATATGTCAATGAAATTCTTATTGCAGCTTAAGTGCGATGTTCCTTTGACTTGCGGTGTTCAAGTCATCTTGGTCATGGAGACTTATACTTTGACATCTTAAGAAAGCATCTCCAAGGAGGTGTGGGCATAGGATGGTTGGGTATAAGCCAAAGTGCCCGAAGATGTTTGAACAGCCTACATAGGATTCACCACTCCTTGCGAGGAGATGTATACCCAAGGCCTATCGTCGGATTGTTACTCAAAGCCTCTGACCAGAGCATGACATGTTTAGAGTATGAGTCTCTTAAATACATGAGAGTAATTAGAATCCAAAGGACGAGAGAACGTTACTTGGGCTATGTGTGACGTAGTGAGCCTAGTGGGGACTGACACACACAGACCATGTCCTGAACCAAGTGGGTATAAGATGGTGAAGGGAATGAGGCACGATTTATTAGAGCTGCTGAAGGGTTTCAGAATAATTTCTGAGGTCAACCGTTGATCTTTCGATTAATTGGGGATCATGATGTACTACTAGGTGCTACTCATGATCGTTCTATAATTGATGAATTATAGACGGCCAACATAAATCGAAAGCCTATTTAGTCACACGCATTACGAGTAATCTGAGGGATTTACAACGAGTTGAAAATTGGATTTTCTAATCAAGAGAAATAAGTCGAATATGAATTTATCAGAGGCGCATCGGAAGCTTAAAATGACTAAGTCTTTTGAAGGCTTATTGGACGAATTAAATGAGTTTAATTCGTAATAGGTTTGGCTTGGTGTGGCCGGCCAAAGAGGGTGCCGACCCTCTTTGGTTTGGCCGGCCACAATAAAGGAGGGAAACCAATTTATTTGGTATAAATTATAAAATTAATCGAGCGTGATTTATTTTATAAAATTATGGATAAAGAAATTTATATATAAAGAAATTTATTTAAAGAAATTTATAGAAATTTTTTCTTTTTATGGAAATTAAAATGAACCATGGATTGGTTTATTTTATTTTATAAAATCAATTATGAATTGATTTTTTCATGATAAAAAAATTTATATAATAAATTTATTCTTTTTATGAAAATTAAAATGAACCATGGATTGGTTTATTTTATTTTATAAAATCAATTATGAATTGATTTTTCCATGATAAGAAAAATTTATATAATAAATTTCATGTAAAATTTTATTCCATAATAAAAGGGGAGACATGGTTGTTTTTATTATAAATTAAGTTATAATAAAAACTTGGCATAACGGAATAATTCATAGAAAAATTTATAAGATAAATTTCTTATGAAAAATTCCTTTAAGAGGAGACTTACCGATTAAGAGGCTACTATATAAAGCTACCAAGGCAAGGCTTGAAATTTAATTCAAGTGATCAAGGATTCTTGTCTAGCCTCTTCCTCTCCTTCTCTCCCTCTCCCTCTAGGGCCGGCGCCCTCTCCCCTTCTAGGGCCGGCGCCTCCTTCCCTTGCCGTGAGCCACCACCATGAAGAGGCCGAAGAAGAAGAAAAAGCGGGTCGCGACTCCTTCCTTCCTTTCCCGGAATCTTGATTCCGTTACTTGGTGGTTAGTTTCCATCTCTCTCTCTCTTGATATTCTAGTTGTGCCTTTGGAGAATCTAGTAGTTCTTGTCGGCATGAAACTCGTGGCTTTGCGAAGTCATCCCAAAGTGAACTCGGCGTGGACGCGAATAGAGGCGAAGCTTCCAAGAGACGCTACGGTTGGATCTCGTCCCTTACTTCGAGTTACGCGAGGTACAAAGTAAATTAGTTTACTTTTCTGTAAAATTTTAATTTATGATCATGTCCACACATCATAAGGTTGCATGCTAGATACGTAGTTAGAAATAATTTGAGAAATTATTTATGCTAATTCTTCCGCTGCACGTAATTATTTTAAAAATTACGAACCCGTATCCATGTCAACATGCACTCGGTCCCAACAGTGGTATCAGAGCCGGCTAGTGATCGACATAATCATATAATTGTTTTGCGGAAGACTTTGTCATGATCTCAATTTTGGAAAAATTTTCCAATTAAGGAAACTTTCCAATTATAATAAATTTTAGATTTAGGAATTTCGAAGTTTGGAAATCCTCATGAAATTTCGCAAACTTTTGAAATATCCTAATTTCTGAAATTTTATGATAATTGTGAAAACTTCTCATTTTTGGAAACATTCCAATTTTGGAAATTTTCTATTTTGGAAAATTTTCAACTTTGGAAATATGTAAGTTTTTTTTGTACCAGAAACTTACAATTATTCTGAAAACCTATTATGAAATCTCGCAATTTTGGGTACTTTCTTTCAAGAAAGTCTAGACAAATTTATGGATCATTAATTGACAATTAAATTTGAATTGGTTTTAAATTATTAACAAACTTCTTTATTTTGGATTGAGCCTCGAGGAGCCGTCCAATTTAAAGTTAGTTGTTGTAATTTAATTTCGCATTTTGAATAAAATTGTCATGTTTAATTTGGTTACGCCTCGTGGAGCGGACCAAATTGGATTTACGACAAATTTCTTTTCTTTGGGTATCTGAGCCTCGGGGAGCCACCCTTAGAAAATAATTTGTTGTAATTAATTAATCCATGAATAAAAATATGTGATCAAATCTTGGAAATTTGATTTAAGAGGTGATGCTCTTACATATTGTTATCTCCAAAATTAATTAGGAAAATGGTTTCCTATAGAGTTTTCTTAAAAGAGATTTTCATGAAAATAATATGTGGTTGAATTAAGGGAATCTATCTCTTAATTTAATAAGATTTGATTTAGAGAAATCAAAGTCTTAAACATATTATTTCCGAAATTGATTATGACAATTTAGGAAATTGTTTCCCAAAATAATTCCTTGAATAAAGTATGAAATTAGAATTAGGAAATCCGGTTCCTAATTCAATCAATGAGACTTGATAAATTAAGTCACATACATACTTTATTAAGGAAATCGTTAGTCATGACATAATGTCATGAATGTGCTTAGAAAAGAAAGGATGAGACCCAAAACCCCTTACAAAATATTAAGGCCAACATCTTCCATTAATATGGTTGGAACCGGAGTTTTGTTTCTCATTTGGGTTGATGGACACATCAATGCCCGGCTTGAACCTCAACATGTTCCAACCATAGAATTAGTTTATGAATAATATAGTTGGAGTCAGAGGTCAATCCTTAGTTTTGGTTGTTGGACACATCGAAGCCTAACTAAATGGTTGAATGAGCTCCAACCATATTAAAACTATTTCTTGATTAATGGGTCAGCCTTAAGCTTGGAGCATCGATTTGTTGTGCCACAGCCAAGGTTGATGTAAAGAGAGGTGCAGTTGGGTGCTATGTATATTGTTGCATACTTGTTAAATGAGTTAACAACCCAATGATTTATGCAAATATTCAATTAGTTGATAACATAAAGTGATAATTACATATATGTGATATGTAATCGGTATAATTACCTACCTTCATAGCTAAGAATAACTTGATGGCTACAGCCATGGTTGTTCTTATCTATGGTTGGATATCAACCTATTTGGAGATGTTCCTGTAACGCCCGCTTTTTTTTCTTTTCTTAAAGCGGCGTTACGTTAACATACTTAGGGCATGTAGACATCATAATGCAGCGAAACCTTTAAACTTACACCTACATGCACTTACTACCATTCCTAACATCATGACATGGGAACTTGGCATATTAACTTTATACTTAGCATCATATCATGTCATACTTAGCATCATGTCATACTTAGCATCATGTCATAGAGTCACATTCAAGCACATAAATAGTAAAGGTAAAGTTCTATCATAAGACGAGCAAACATATAATTTCTTAGCCAAGTCACTATCACACACATGCTTTATTGCCCTCCTGATGCTTTCTTACTGTCCCCTTGCGTGATCTGCGATATAAGGAAATAAGACTATAAGCACACAGGCTTAGTAAGACTCTTTCCTACTCACTAAAACCATTCATCACTTAATCATGAGCACATGAAACATTAACATACTTAGTGCTTTACTTAGAACATAAGACTTTATGATCACTTAGCATACATTTGACATGGCATGAACATAAACATAATCAACATTCGTAGCATGGTATAAACATAAACATAATAAACATTCATGGCATGGCATAATACTTGGCATAGACATAAACATCGTTAACATTCATAGCATGGCATAATACATGGCATAGACATAAACATAATAAACATTCGTAGCATGGCATAATACTTGGCATAAACATAGACACAATAAACATTCGTAGCATGGCATGATACATGACATAAACATAATCATAAAGAGACATTCTTAACATGCAAGATACATAGCATAACATAAACATAAAGTAGATAACCTGGTTCTTAACATAACATGAGCATAGCCCGGTTCTTATCATAACATAAGCATAGCATGGTTCTTAACATAGCATAAGCAAAGCATGGTTCTTATCATTGCATAAGCATAGCATGATTCTTATCATAGCCTAAGCATAGCATGGTTCTTATCATAGCCTAAGCATAGCATGGTTCTTAACATTGCATAAGCATAGCATGGTTCTTATCATAACCTAAGCATAACATGGTTCTTAACATAGCATAAGCATAGCATGGTTCTTATCATAACATAAGCATAAGTGCATATCATGAATGGATGCATGAGTCAAATGCATATACATAAGGATGCTTAACTTTTAAAATCATACTTTTAAATACTTAAACATAATCATAACATCAATGGGGGTCCCCGGCTTGTACCATATACATACATCATAAGCGCGCATCCCTAAGTAAATACGAGGAAGCGAGCCCCGACCTACTAGGGTGAGGACAGCATAGTCGGTAGTCCCAGAACCGGGGCGTTCTTAAGGTGCCCATCCCTGTTGCACAACTTCGGTAGTGCCAGAACCGTGGACAGCATAGTCGGTTGTCCAGAACCGGGGCGTTCTTAAGGTGCCCATCCCTTGGACCCATACTTCGGTCCGGTACAAGCCCATTCCTAAAGTAAAATACTTCATATGCTTCATCATTCATACATCATGGCCTGCATCTTTATTCATAAAACATGGCATGCATCTTCATTCATAAACATAACATATGTAACGACCCGGCCCGTCCACCGGCCCATTTGCCGGCCCATTTACCGGTCCTCAGGACCGTCGTACCGTCGACCATCGACCGTGCCGTTATTCATAAACATGGAATGCATCTTTATTCATAAAACATAGCATGTACTTTCATCCATAATCATAACATGCATCTTCATCCATAAACATAACCTGCATCTTCATTCATAAACATGGCCTACTTTCATAAACATCATTCTTATTCCTAGAGCTTGCATGATCATGGCATATAAGGTAAACATTGCATTACATTCATTGAACATGACATATTTGTATAGACATTTATCCTAATCCATAGAACTTGCATGATCATTATTCATAAGGTAAACATTGCACTTTCTACATAAGCATGGGATCTATCTCAAGCATGCATGGGTAGGACTTCCATAAACATACCATCTATCATCAAAGTACATGGCATAAGACATAGGACATTCATAAATAAACCCTATTAAGCATGGCATCCAATCATAAACATACAAACATAAAACATGGTGCTTAAGGTTAGGGTTATAGGTAACTTAATTCCTACCACATGCTTGAACCTTGATACATACATATATATATACTTCATGGTAAAGCATAAATCATCATTCTTCAAACCCTAACTCCATCCAAACCCTACATTCCTTTGCTCGGACGAAACCTATAGGGATGGGTTCCATCATTCAATTAACATGTAAGATAGCATAAGGTAAAGAACCAACCTTACATTACTTATAAGACCATGGGAGGCCATTAGGGCTCATAATTAGGGTTATCCCTAACCTTTAGCCCTCTTTCCTTGTGCTGGCCGAAACCCTACAAGGCCATGGGTGCATGGAAAAATTTCATGAAAACCCTCAATCAAACATTAACACCAAACATACTCTACCATAAAGCCATTGGGACCCTTGCTTGAGGGAATCCCTAACTTTTTGCCCTAGATCCAACTTGGCTGAAACTTGTGGGGGTCACAAAGCCTTGTAAAAGTTCACATAAGCCCCCCTCAATCTCCCTTATATCATGATAATACACAAAACACATGCTTGAGGGTTTAGATTCAACCCTACCCATGGATTCATGGGATGGCCGAAACCCTAGGGAATCCTAGGGTACCCCAAAAATTCTCAAAAATTATATTTAATCTCTAAACTGTTGGGACCGGGTGCATGTTGACAAGGATACGAGTTCGTAAAATTTTAAATTTTTACGTGCAGCGGAAGAATTTGCATAAAATAATTTCATAAATTATTTTAACTTCGTATCTAGCATGCAACCTTATGGTGTGTTGACACAATCATAAAATAAAACTTTGCGGAAAAGTAAACTAATTTACTTTATACCTTTCGTAACTCGAAGAAAGGGATGAGATCCAACCGTAGCGTCCCTTGGAAGCTCCGCCTCTATTCGCGTCCACGCCGAGTTCTCTTCGGGATGACTTCGCAAAGTCACGAGTTTTGTGCCGACGAGAACTACTAGATTCTCTAAAGGCACAACAAAGAAGAACAAGAGAATAAATAGGAAACTAACCACCAAGAAACGGAATCGAATTCCGCGAGGGAAGGAGATGAGATGTGATCCGCTTCTTCTTCTACTTGGTTGGCTTCTCCTTCTTCTTGATAACTCACGGCAACCACTCTAAGGTGTGCTAGGTGCGCCGGCCCTAGGTGGTAGGAAGGGGCGCCGACCCTAATCCTCTTAAGGGCTGCCGGCCCTAATGAGGAAGAGAGAAAGGGAAGAGAAGAATAGAGAGAGAGGGAGAGGTTAGCTCTATTTCAACTAGTTAGGATTAAAGGCTTCCCTTTGGTTCCTTATATAGTTGCTTCTCCCTTGCCAAGTCTCCTCTTAACAGAATTAACGGAATTAGTTATCATAAGAATTTTATCCTATAAAATTTCTTATGACTTATTCCGTTATGCCTAGTTTTATTATAACTAATTTATAATAAAACAAATTCTTCTTCTCTTTAAATTATGGAATAAATTTTATAAGAAATTTATAAACTTTCTTATTATGGAAAAATCAATTCATAATTGATTTTATAAAATTAAAATAAACCAATTCATAGATTATTTTAACTTCCATAAAAGGGAATAAATTTCTATAAATTTATTTATATAAATTTCTTTATACAAATTTATATCCATAATTTATAAAATAAATCACGCTAGATTTATTTTATTAATTAAACCAAATAAAATGGTTTTCTCCCTTTAATGTGGCCGGCCAAACCAAAGAGGGCACCCTCTTTGGCCGGCCACTTCAAGCCCCACCAATCGCGAATTAAACTCATTTAATTCGCCCAATAAGCCTTCAAAAGACTTAGCCATTTTTAGCTTCCATTGCGCCTCTGATTAACTCAGATTCGACTTATTTCTCTTGATAGGAAAATTCAATTTTCAACTCGTTTTAAATCCCTTGGATTACTCGTAGTGCGTGTGACTAAATAGGCTTTCGATTTATGTTGGCCGTCTATAATCAACTAATTATAGAACGATCATGAGTGACATCTAGTAGTACATCATGATCCCCCATTAATCGAAAGATCAACGGTTTGACCTCAGAAGAAATTATTCTGAAACCCTTCAGCAGCTCTAATGAATCGTGCCTCATTCCCTTCACCACCTTATACCCACTTGGTTCAGGACATGGTCTGTTTGTGTCAGTCCCCACTAGACTGACTACGTCACACCTAGCCCAAGTAGTGTCTTTCTCGTCCTTTGGATTTCTAATTACTCTCATGTATTTAAGAGACTCGCACTCTAAACATGATATACTCTGGCTAGAGGTTTTGAGTAACAATCCGACGATAGGCCTGGGTATACATCTCATCGCAAGGAGTGGTGAATCCTTTGTAGGCTGTTCAAACATCTTCGGGCACTTCGGCTTATACCCAATCATCCTGGGTCCACACCTCCTTGGAGATGCTTGCTTAAGATGTTAAAGTATAAGTCTCCATGACCAAGATGACTTGAACACCGCAAGTCAAAGGAACATCGCACTTAAGCCGCAGTAAGAACTTCATTGACATATCTATATAGATAACCATATGACGTCTTACAGCTAGTCACTCCAATGAACTAGTTCCCTTAACTAGTATCCATGTTTATCTCCGGACATCCCAATGTCACCAGCCAGTGAGAATCAGCTGATTAGAGAATAACCCATGCTAGTCTCAACAGAATTGATAGTGTCCGTATTTATCAATTCATCGACTAGGGATATTTTCAATACTTCACATTTGCACATTTAGAGATAATCACTAGTTGTGATCCCATCACAAATTCTCTTATGCTGTGAGTTGTATTGCGGACATTCAGTAGACGAGTTTAAGATCCCAATCAAATACACAAACATGTATACTCAAATAGTGAATTATCATTTATTAAAATAAATATTTACAATCATAAGGCGATTGCCTTAGGACACTTCTCTCATATCACTAACATAAACATCATGAGGACACATTAGAAAACATAATAAAGGTTTTTAGCATCATCATGGACTCAAAAACCCTAGTGGCCGAAACCTATGTGGGGTTCATGCCTTCTTTTCTTTTTTTTCCAACATAAAATCTCAAACAACTTCATATTATGCTAAAATCCAAAAGGAACTATTATACCACAGGTGAGGGAGTCTTACCTTGGTTGATCTTGATTTTTCATCGTGATTATAGAGAATCACAAGAACTTCATAGACCCTAGGTCACCTCTAGCCCTTGTAGTCTTGGGAAACCTCTAGATCTTGGAGATGAGACCTTCTTGTGGAGCTTTTCCAAGGGAAAACCTCCCTTATGGTGTTCCGCTAGAATGACGAAGGAGGAGGGGAGAAAATGCAATTGATGGAAGGAAGAAGGTAACTCTCAAACCCCCCTCTTTATAACCCATTAAGGAGGTAAATGAAGAGTCTCTTCATGACCCTTCATCTTCTTCTAAGCCTTAACCAATATCCACTTCATTTTCTCATAGCACTCCCTTGCTAGGTGAATTGGTTAAAGCATACATGGTTGTACAAGAGGTCCAAGGTTCAATCCTTGGTCTATGCACATTATTTTTCATTTTATTTTTATTTTATTTTTCTTAATATTCGAAAATCTCCTAAAAATCCCCCCATAATTATGTTAATATTTCCCATTAAAATCCATTTATAATTCTATAAATTTTTACCTAAAATATACCAATAATCATGGTACTAGAAAGCCCATATAAGGCCCATTAGTGCTCATTTCCTCAATTTAATTGGAAAAGGCATGGATTTCTAGGCTAAAATTCGTGTCAATACTTCTAGGTCCCTCGAAAAATTATCTAGACATCCTTAATATTTTAAAGAAATATTAAGAAAATTTTCCGGGTCGTTACAATAACCCATACCTTGTGAAAGTTCGTCCTCGAACTTAGAATAGCTCCGGGTACTTGCGCCTCATCTCGTCCTCGCGTTCTCAGGTAGCTTCTTCGAACCGTTGATTTTTCCATAGAACCTTGACCAAGGGTACTTCCTTACTCCTTAGCTTCTTGACTTCCCGATCCAAAATCTGGATAGGTCTGCTTTCATAGCTTAGGTCCTCCTGCACCTGTACTGTCTGTGGCTCAATGACTCGATCCATATTTGGGATACACTTTTTAAGCGTTGACACATGGAACACATTATGGATGGCCGATATCTCTGGAGGCAGCTCCAGCTCATATGCCACCTTACCAACTCTTTTTAGGATCAAGTACGACCCCACATAACACGGACTTAGTTTTCCTTTCTTCCCAAATCTTGTCACCCCTTTCATAGGAGCCACTTTCAGGAACACCAAATCTCCAACATTAAATTCCAGTGGTCTACGCCGCACATCGGCATAACTCTTCTGTCGGCTCTAAGCCATTTCTATCCGTTGTCGAATATTCTGTATAGCTCGGGTAGTGCTGTCAATGACATCCGTCGTGAGCCCCATTTCCATCTTTTCACCACCCTCGTACCAACAGATCGGAGATCTACATCTCCTCCCGTACAATGCTTCATAAGGTGCCATTCCGATAGTAGCTTGGTAGCTATTGTTATAAGCAAATTCCGCCAAGCATAGATATCGACACCAGCTCCCTTTGAAATCCAAGGCACAAGCTCGCAACATGTCTTCTAGTACCTGATTCACCCTTTCAGTTTGCCCATCAGTCTGAGGGTGAAAGGCGGTGCTAAATCGCAGTTTAGTGCCGAGAGACTTCTGAACGCACTCCCAAAAATGCGAAGTAAAGCGACCATCTCTATCTGAGATGATGGTCTTGGGAACTCCATGAAGTCTGATTATCTCCTTATCATATAATTGAGCCAGTTGTTCCATTGAATCAGTCATCTTGATTGCCAGAAAGTGAGCAGACTGTTGGTGCAGGAAGCACCAGATCGAACCTTGTTATGATATTGGCAAAGGATTCAAAGTTAAGGGTTGTTTGGTATCTAACAATGCTGCTTGAGTGTGCAGGAAACCAAGTCCTAGCGAAGGGCTGCTAGGCACCTGACGAAGGGCTGTCAGGAAACCAAGTCCTGGCGAAGGGCTGCTGGGCAAAAACAAAGTCCTAGCGAAGGGTTGCTAGGCACTGGCAAAGGAATGCCAGCCAGAAGAAAAGCTCTAGCGAAGGACTGCTAGGCTCTGGCGAAGGACTGCCAGAATGGACAAGCCCTAGCGAAGGACTGCTAGGCACTGGCAAAGGACCGCCAGAATGCTAAAGCCCTAGCGAAGGACTGCTAGGCTGGCGAAGGACTGCCAGAAGAAAAGACCTAGCGAAGGGCAGCTAGGCACCAAGCGAAGGGCAGCTTGGTAACTCAAGACCTGGCGAAGGACTGCCGGGCAAAAGTCCAACTGGAGGATCCGGTTGGCACTAGGTAAACTCTCCCGAGAGGAGTAGGTGAGGACGCGTTCCCCTTGAGGGAACATTAGGCGTCGGTTCGACCTAGGGCTCCATTTTGGAGACCAAAGTCAGAACCAAGACAGCTAAGGCTGTATAAAATAATAATATAATTGTTATTTGGACTAACCCTGGATGCAAGATCGAAGGACTGAGTATCTGCAGCTCAGAGAACCTCAAAGGAGTGAGGCAGAAGCTGAGCAGGGCGCCCCGGACGACTAGGGCACCCCCAAGGTCAACCCAAGTCTGTAACATCCTCGACGCGTTTCGCCCCGCTTGTCGCGGGCGCCCCGCGTGTCTCGGGCGCCCCCACTGCCAGCTGCCGAAGCGCATCCCTGCGAAGCCGAAGAGATGAAGCTTTGACCGGTCAATCCGGGCGCCCCGAGTCCACCGGGCGCCCCGGTCAAACCGGATCCCGAGGATAATGGGATCAGACGGCGACCGAGCTACAGCCGGATCTGCTGCCACGTGGGGGGCGCCCCCATCGACCAGGGCGCCCCTAGGCCCTATATAAAGGGCCCTCGACCTCCTTCTTCAGAGCATCAATAACTGCGACGCTTACACGCTCTTCTGCTTCCACGACTCGCTCCCGAACTCTTCCAACTCGAGCTGACGACGTCCTGCTGCTCCAACACTTCGATCTACACCGGACGTCGATAACGAAGAGCTTGATTAAGTTTACTACTCTGATTCTGTAATACTTTTTATTGTAAACTTTCTCGAACGTATAGAATTGCCAGCAGAAAATGGTCAACGACTGTGGGCCTTAGAGTAGGAGTCGACACAGGCTCCAAACCAAGTAAAACGACCTTGTTAGCATTGTTTTTGTGTCTTATTTCCGCTGCGCAATTACTCTTTTTAAATCCGAACGATTTGCGACATTCACCCCCCCCCCTCTCTCGCATTTCTCGATCCAACACAGACTTCGTCAGCCTGTCCACAATTACCCAAATCGCATCATATCCATTTGTAGTCCTGGGAAGCCTCGAAATAAAATCCATAGAGATGTCTTCCCATTTCCACTCCGGAATCGCGAGTGGCTGCAGAACTCCTCCGGGTCGCTGGTGTTCTTCCTTTACTTGCTGGCAAGTCATGCAAGTACTAACATGCTGAGCCACATCCCTCTTCGTACCTGACCACCAAAACTTCTCTTTCAGATCCTGATACATCTTGGTGGATCCTGGATGCATCGAATAAGGGGTTCCGCGAGCTTCTGCTAGTATCTCCTTTCGAAGCTCCGGATCATTAGGGATACATAGACGATCACTAAGGTAGAGTACTCCCCCTTTGGCGATATGAAAACCATCGCCCTTCCCTTCTTGGATCTCCTGTTTTATTTCGCACTCTCATAGCCTTATCATTTACTTTATGTAATTTGATACCATTGTGTGATATGACAGGTCACTCATTGTTAATATCAGGTTCATGAACATAAGATTGAACCACACCCTCGACAAGTTGTATTATGACTAACTTAGACCTTATTGGTTCACAAAACTAACCGAACTCAATGGAATTGATGGGCATGGGCTGCCATCATGCCCATAACAAAGAACATCATGGGAGTCACTGCCACTCCTTCGTTCATTTCTCCTTGGCCTGCCTCAGGATCTTCTACCGTCTCCATTGGATCCTCTTCCTCTATCTCGGGAACCTCCTCGGCCGCTTCAGGGTCTTCTGCAAACATCCCGAGGTCCTCCTAAACATCTCGAGCATCTCGGGGTCATCTTCAAACACCTCGAGATCGTCCTCGCTCATCGGGTCTTCCTCAAACATCTCGAGCATCTCGGGGTCCTCCTCATACATCTCGGGGTCCTCCTCGTACATCTCGGGGTCCTCCTCATACCTCTCGGGGTCTTCCTCCGAGTCCCCCAGGTCTTCCGGAAACACGTGATGGAGAAGTTGCCTACATAATTCTGTATATGAGATACGACATCCATGCTGGCCCCAGATATGATGTGCAGCCTCCCTTGCCCGATTGGGCAATGAATGAAGCAGGGCTCCGATCCTATGATCATCCATGACTAGGAACCCTTCCTGCTCAAGTTTCCAGAACAGCCGATCCAATAACCCCATGTTGCCTTGAAATCAATGAGTCGGAATGTACTCAACTTCCTCTATCCGGTTCATCAGCTCGCGGCACCTCTCAGTGTAGTTCTCATGCAACATCTGGAATTGGAAAAAAAATGACATAGTTAATACAAAACCTGCCCAAGCCAGTACCAAAACCATTTCTTTTTCAATTCGCAAATATATACAGAGAAAAACACAAGCAACTCGGTTTCTTCTACCCTAGTGATTAAAATATGTAATCACTTTTCATACCCTTAAATTCTAAATATTTGATTCATAAAAGGAGATAAAATATTGTTCATAGTCACATCTCCTAAAGTACTTTTCATCATAAATATCGTTCATACTTGCATATCCTAAAATCATAAAACATCTTACTACTATAAAATATATAAAGAGGTACTTACTTGGAAGCGGCAGGAAGAGGGCTTGATGTGTGTGTAGTGAGATGGTTACGGCTCTGATACCAACTGTAACGCCCATATTTTTTTTCTTTTCATAAAGCGGCGTTACGTTAACATACTTAGGGCATGTAGACATCATAATGCAGTGGAAACCTTTAAACTTACACCTACATGCACTTACTACAATTCCTAACATCATGACATGGGAACTTGGCATATTAACTTAATACTTAGCATCATATCATGTCATACATAGCATCATGTCATACTTAGCATCATGTCATAGAGTCACATTCAAGCACATAAATAGTAAAGGTAAAGTTCTATCATAAGACGAGCAAACATATTGTTTCTTGGCCAAGTCACTATCACACACATGCTTTATTGCCCTCCAGCTGCTTCCTTAGTGACCCCTTGCGTGATCTGCGGTATAATGAAATAAGACTATAAGCACACAGGCTTAGTAAGACTCTTTCCTACTCACCAAAACCATTCATCACTTAATCATGAGCACATGAAACATTAACATACTTAGTGCTTTACTTAGAACATAAGCCTTTATGATCACTTAGCATACATTTGACATGGCATGAACATAAACATAATCAACATTCGTAGCATGACATAAACATAAACATAATAAACATTCATGGCATGGAATAATACTTGGCATAGACATAAACATCGTAAACATTCATAGCATGACATAATACTTGGCATAGACATAAACATAATAAACATTCGTAGCATGGCATAATACTTGGCATAAACATAGACACAATAAACATTCGTAGCATGGCATGATACGTGGCATAAACATAAACATAAAGAGACATTCTTAACATGCAAGATACATAGCATAACATAAACATAAAGTAGATAACCTGGTTCTTAACATAACATGAGCATAGCCCGGTTCTTAACATAACATAAGCATAGCATGGTTCTTATCATAACATAAGCATAGCATGGTTCATAACATAGTATAAGCATAGCATGGTTCTTATCATAGCATAAACATAGCATGGTTCTTATCATAGCCTAAGCATAGCATGGTTCTTAACATAGCATAAGCATAACATGGTTCTTATCATATCCTAAGCATAGCATGGTTCTTAACATAGCATAAGCATAGCATGGTTCTTATCATAACATAAGCATAAGTGCATATCATGAATGGATGCTTGAGTCAAATGCATATACATAAGGATGCTTAACTTTTAAAATCATACTTTTAAATACTTAAACATAATCATAACATCATTGGGGGTCCCTGGCTTGTACCACAAATACAAGGTAGCGAACCCCGACCTACTAGGGTAAGGACATCATGGTCGGTAGTCCCAGAACCGGGACGTTCTTAAGGTGCGCATCCCTGTTGCACAACTTCGGTAGTGCTAGAACCGTGGACAGCATAGTCGGTAGTCCAGAACCGGGGCGTTCTTAAGGTGCCCATCCCTTGGACCCATACATCGGTCCGGTAAAAGCCCATTCATAAAGTAAAATACTTCATATGCTTCATCATTCATACATCATGCCATGCATCTTTATTCATAAAACATGACATGCATCTTCATTCATAAACATAACATATGTAACGACCCGGCCCGTCCACCGACCCATTTACCGGCCCATTTACCGGTCCTCAGGACCGTCGTACCGTCGACCATCGACCGTACCATTATTCATAAACATGGCATGCATCTTTATTCATAAAACATAGCATGTACTTTCATCCATAATCATAACATGCATCTTCATCCATAAACATAGCATGCATCTTCATTTATAAACATGGCCTACTTTCATAAACATCATTCTTATTCCTAGAGCTTGCATGATCATGGCATATAAGGTAAACATTGCATTACATTCATTGAACATGACATATTTGCATAGACATTTATCCTAATCCATAGAACTTGCAAGATCATGATTCATAAAATAAACATTGCACTTCCTACATAAGCATGAGATCTATCTCAAGCATGCATGGGTAGGACTTCCATAAACATACCATCTATCATCATAGTACATGGCATAAGACATAAGACATTCATAAATAAACCCTATTAAGCATGACATCCAATCATAAACATACAAACATAAAACATGGTGCTTAAGGTTAGGGTTACAGGTAACTTAATTCCTACCACATGCTTGAACCTTGATACATACATATATATATACTTCATGGTAAAGCATAAATCATCATTCTTCAAACCCTAACTCCATCCAAACCCTACATTCCTTTGCTCGGACGAAACCTATAGGGATGGGTTCCATCATTCAATTAACATGTAAGATAGCATAAGGTAAAGAACCAACCTTACATTACTTATAAGACCATGGGAGGCCATTAGGGCTCATAATTAGGGTTATCCCTAACCTTTAGCCCTCTTTCCTTGTGCTGGCCGAAACCCTACAAGGCCATGGGTGCATGGAAAAATTCCATGAAAACCCTCAATCAAACATTAACACCAAACATACTCTACCATAAAGCCATTGGGACCCTTGCTTGAGGGAATCCCTAACTTTTTGCCCTAGATCCAACTTAGCCGAAACTTGTGGGGGTCACAAAGCCTTGTAAATGTTTATATAAGCCCCCCTCAATCTCCCTTATATCATGATAATACACAAAACACATGCTTGAGGGTTTAGATTCAACCCTACCCATGGATTCATGGGATGGCCGAAACCCTAGGGAATCCTAGGGTACCCCAAAAATTTTCAAAATTTATATTTAATCTCTAAACATCATGAGGACACATTAGAAAACATAATAAAGATTTTTTGCATCATCATGGACTCAAAATCCCTAGTGGCCGAAACCTATGTGGGGTTCATGCCTTCTTTTCTTTTTTTTCCAACATAAAATCTCAAACAACTTCATATTATCCTAAAATCCAAAAGGAACTATTATACCACAGGTGAGGGAGACTTACCTTGGTTGATCTTGATTTTTCACCTTGATTATAGAGAATCACATGAACTTCTTAGACCCTAGGTCACCTCTAGCTCTTGTAGTCTTGGGAAACCTCTAGATCTTGGAGATGAGACTTTGTTGTGGAGCTTTTCCAAGGGAAAACCTCCCTTATGGTGTTTGGCTAGAATGCGGAAGGAGGAGGGGAGAAAATGCAATTGATGGAAGGAAGAAGGTAACTCCCAAACCCCCCTCTTTATAACCCATTAAGGAGGTAAATGAAGAGTCTCTTCATGACCCTTTATCTTCTTCTAAGCCTTAACCAATATCCACTTCATTTCCTCATAGCACTCATTCCTAGGTGAATTGGTTAAAACATACATGGTTGTACAAGAGGTCCATGGTTCAATCCTTGGTCTATGCACATTATTTTCCATTTTATTTTTATTTAATTTTTCTTAATATTCGAAAATCCCCTAAAAATCCCCCCATAATTATGTTAATATTTCCCATTAAAATCCCTTTATAATTCTATAAATATTTACCTAATATTCACCAATAATCATGGTACTAGAAAGCCCATATAAGGCCCATTAGTGCTCATTTCCTCAATTTAATTGGAAAAGGCATGGATTTCTAGGCTAAAATTCGTGTCAATACTTCTAGGTCCCTCGGAAAATTATCTAGGCATCCTTAATATTTTAAAGAAATATTAAGAAAATTTTTCGGGTCGTTATAATTCCCCATACCTCGTGAATGTTCATCCTCGAACTTAGAATAGCTCCGGGTACTTGCGTCTCATCTCGTCCTCGCGTTCCCAGGTAGCTTCTTCGAACCGTTGATTTTGCCATAGAACCTTGACCAAGGGTACTTCCTTACTCCTTAGCTTCTTGACTTCCCGATCCAAGATCTGGATAGGTCTGCTTTCATAGCTTAGGTCCTCCTGCACCTGTACTGTCTGTGGCTCGATCACTCGATCCATATTTGGGATACACTTTTTAAGCGTTGACACATGGAACATATTATGGATGGCCGACATCTCTGGAGGCAGCTCCAGCTCATATGCCACCTTACCAACTCTTTTAAGGATCAAGTACGACCCCACATAACGCGGACTTAGTTTTCCTTTCTTCCCAAATCTTGTCACCCCTTTCATAGGAGCCACTTTCAGGAACACCAAATCTCCAACATTAAATTCCAGTGGTCTACGCCGGACATCGGCATAACTCTTCTGCCGGCTCTGAGCCATTTCTATCCGTTGTCGAATATTCTGTATAGCTCGGGTAGTGTTGTCAATGACATCCGTCGTGAGCCCCATTTCCTTCTTTTCACCACCCTCGTACCAACAGATCGGAGATCTACATCTCCTCCCGTACAATGCTTCATAAGGTGTCATTCCGATAGTAGCTTGGTAGCTATTGTGATAAGCAAATTCCGCCAAGCATAGATATCGACACCAGCTCCCTTTGAAATCCAAGGCACAAGCTCACAACATGTCTTCTAGTACCTGATTCACCCTTTCAGTTTGCCCATCAGTCTGAGGGTGAAAGGCGGTGCTAAATCGCAGTTTAGTGCCGAGAGACTTCTGAACGCACTCCCAAAAATGCGAAGTAAAGCGACCATCTCTGTCTGAGATGATGGTCTTGGGAACTCCATGAAGCCTGATTATCTCCTTAACATATAATTGAGCCAGTTATTCCATTGAATCAGTCATCTTGATTGCCAGAAAGTGAGCAGACTTCGTCAGCCTGTCCACAATTACCCAAATCGCATCATATCCATTTGTAGTCCTGGGAAGCCCCGAAATAAAATCCATAGAGATGTCTTCCCATTTCCACTCCGGAATCGCGAGTGGCTGCAGAACTCCTCCGGGTCGCTGGTGTTCTGCCTTTACTTGCTGGCGAGTCATTCAAGTACTAACATGCTGAGCCACATCCCTCTTCGTACCTGACCACCAAAACTTCTCTTTCAGATCCTGATACATCTTGGTGGATCCTGGATGCATCGAATAAGGGGTTCCGCGAGCTTCTGGTAGTATCTCCTTTCGAAGCTCCGGATCATTAGGGATACATAGACGATCCCTAAGGTAGAGTACTCCCCCTTTGGCGATATGAAAACCATCATCCTTTCCTTCTAGGATTTCCTGTTTTATTTCGCACTCTCATAGCCTTATCATTTACTTTATGTAATTTGATACCATTGTGTGATATGACAGGTCACTCATTGTTAATATCAGGTTCATGAACATAAGATTGAACCACACCCTCGACAAGTTGTATTATGACTAACTTAGACCTTATTGGTTCACAAAACTAACCGAACTCAATGGAATAGATGGGCATGGGCTGCCATCATGCCCATAACAAAGTACATCATGGCAGTCACTGCCACTCCTTCGTTCATTTCTCCTTGGCTTGCCTCAGGATCTTCTACCGTCTCCATCGGATCCTCTTCCTCTATCTCGGGAACCTCCTCGGCCGCTTCAGGGTCTTCCCCAAACATCCCGGGGTCCTCCTCAAACATCTCGAGCATCTCGGGGTCAATCACCTCGAGATCGTCCTCGCTCATCGGGTCTTCCTCAAACATCTCGAGCATCTCGGTGTCCTCCTCATACATCTCAGGGTCCTCCTCGTACATCTCGGGGTCCTCCTCATACCTCTCGGGGTCTTCCTCCGAGTCCCCCAGGTCTTCCGGAAACACGTGATGGAGAAGTTGCCTACATAATTCCGTATATGAGATACGGCATCCATGCTGGCCCCAGATCTGATGTGCAGCCTCCCCTGCCCGATTGGGCAATGAACGAAGCAGGGCTCCGATCCTATGATCATCCATGACTGGGAACCCTTCCTGCTCATGTTTCCAGAACAGCCAATCCAATAACCCCATGTTGCCTTGAATTCAACGGGTTGGAATGTACTCAAATTCCTCTATCCGATTCATCAGCTCGCGGCACCTCTCAGTGTAGTTCTCATGCAACATCTGGAATTGAAAAAAAATGACATAGTTAGTACTAAACCTGCCCAAGCCAGTACCAAAACCATTTCTTTTTCAATTCGCAAATATATACAGAGAAAAACACAAGCAACTCGGTTTCTTCTACTCTAGTGATTAAAATATGTAATCACTTTCCTACCCTTAAATTCTAAATATTTGATTCATAAAAGGGGATAAAATATCGTTCATAGTAAAATCTCCTAAAGTACTTTTCATCATAAATATCGTAAATACTTGCATATCCTAAAATCGTAAAACATCTTACTACTATAAGATATGTAAAGAGGTACTTACTTGGATGCGGCAGGAAGAGGGCTTGATGTGTGTGTAGTGAGATGGTTACGGCTCTGATACCAACCTGTAACGCCCACTTTTTTTTTTCTTTTCATAAAGCAGCGTTACGTTAACATACTTATGGCATGTAGATATCATAATGCAGCGGAAACCTTTAAACTTACACCTACATGCACTTACTACCATTCCTAACATCATGACATGGGAACATGGCATATTAACTTTATACTTAGCATCATATCATGTCATACTTAGCATCATGTCATAGAGTCACATTCAAGCACATAAATACTAAAGGTAAAGTTCTATCATAAGACGAGCAAACATATTGTTTCATGGCCAAGTCACTATCACACACATGCTTTATTGCCCTCCTGCTGCTTCCTTAGTGTTCCCTTGCATGATCTTCGGTATAAGGAAATAAGACTATAAGCACACAGGCTTAGTAAGACTCTTTCCTACTCACTAAAACCATTCATCACTTAATCATGAGCACATGAAACATTAACATACTTAGTGCTTTACTTAGAACATAAGCCTTTATGATCACTTAGCATACATTTGACATGGTATGAACATAAACATAATCAACATTCGTAGCATGACATAAACATAAACATAATAAACATTCATGGCATGGAATAATACTTGGCATAGACATAAACATCGTAAACATTCATAGCATGACATAATACTTGGCATAGACATAAACATAATAAACATTCGTAGCATGGCATAATACTTGGCATAAACATAGACACAATAAACATTCGTAGCATGGCATGATACGTGGCATAAACATAAACATAAAGAGACATTCTTAACATGCAAGATACATAGCATAACTTAAACATAAAGTAGATAACCTGGTTCTTAACATAACATGAGCATAGCCCGATTCTTAACATAACATAAGCATAGCATGTTTCTTATCATAACATAAGCATAGCATTGTTCTTAACATAGCATAAGCATAGCATGGTTCTTATCATAGCATAAGCATAGCATGGTTCTTATCATAGCCTAAGCATAGCATGGTTCTTAACATAGCATAAGCATAGCATGGTTCTTATCATAACATAAGCATAAGTGCATATCATGAATGGATGCATGAGTCAAATGCATATACATAAGGATGCTTAACTTTTAAAATCATACTTTTAAATACTTAAACATAATCATAACATCATTGGGGGTCCCCGGTTTTTACCACATACATACATCATAAGCGCGCATCCTTAAGTAAATACGAGGTAGCGAGCCCTGACCTACTAGGGTAAAGACAGCATAGTCGGTAGTCCCAGAACCGGGGCATTCTTAAGGTGCGCATCCTTGTTGCACATCTTCGGTAGTGCCGGAACCGTGGACAGCATAGTCGGTAGTCCAGAACCGGGGCGTTCTTAAGGTGCCCATCCCTTGGACCCATACTTCGGTCCGGTACAAGCCCATTCATAAAGTAAAATACTTCATATGCTTCATCATTCATACATCATGCCATGCATCTTTATTCATAAAACATAGCATGCATCTTCATTCATAAACATAACATATGTAACGACCTGACCCGTCTACCGACCCGTCTACCGGCCCGTTTACCTGCCCATTTAGCGGTCCTCAGGACCGTCATACCGTCGACCATCGACCGTGCCGTTATTCATAAACATGGCATGCATCTTTATTTATAAAACATAGCATGTACTTTCATCCATAATCATAACATGCATCTTCATCCATAAACATAGCATGCATCTTCATTCATAAACATGACCTACTTTCATAAACATCATTCTTATTCCTAGAGCTTGCATGATCATGGCATATAAGGTAAACATTGCGTTACATTCATATTGAACATGACATATTTTCATAGACATTTATCCTAATCCATAGAACTTGCATGATCATGATTCATAAGGTAAACATTGCACTTCCTACATAAGCATGGGATCTATCTCAAGCATGCATGGGTAGGACTTCCATAAACATACCATCTATCATCAAAGTACATGGCATAAGACATAAGACATTCATAAATTAACCCTATTAAGCATGACATCCAATCATAAACATACAAACATAAAACATGGTGCTTATGGTTAGGGTTACAGGTAACTTAATTCCTACCACATGCTTGAACCTTGATACATACATATATGTATACTTCATGGTAAAGCATAAATCATCATTCTTCAAACCCTAACTCCATCCAAACCCTACATTCCTTTGCTTGGCTGAAACCTATAGGGATGGGTTCCATCATTCAATTACCATATAAGATAGCATAAGGTAAAGAACCAGCCTTACATTACTTATAAGACCATGGGAGGCCATTAGGGCTCATAATTAGGGTTATCCCTAACCTTTAGCCCTCTTTCCTTGTGCTGACCGAAACCCTACAAGGCCATGGGTGCATGGAAAAATTCCATGAAAACCCTCAATCAAACATTAACACCAAACATACTCTACCATAAAGCCATTGGGACCCTTGCTTGAGGGAATCCCTAACTTTTTGCCCTAGATCCAACTTGGCCGAAACTTGTGGGGGTCACAAAGCCTTGTAAAAGTTCACATAAGCCCCCTCAATCTCCCTTATATCATGATAATACATAAAACACATGCTTGAGGGTTTAGATTCAACCCTACCCATGGATTCATGGGATGGCCGAAACCTTAGGGAATCCTAGGGTATCCCAAAAATTCTCAAAAATTATATTTAATCTCTAAACATCATGAGGACACATTAGAAAACATAATAAAGATTTTTAGCATTATTATGGACTCAAAAACCCTAGTGGCCGAAACCTATGTGGGGTTCATGCCTTCTTTTCTTTTTTTTCCAACATAAAATCTCAAACAACTTCATATTATGCTAAAAGCCAAAAGGAACTTTTATACCACAGGTGAGGGAGTCTTACCTTGGTTGATCTTGATTTTTCACCTTGATTATAGAGAATCACAAGAACTTCTTAGACCCTAGGTCACCTCTAGCCCTTGTAGTCTTGGGAAACCTCTAGATCTTGGAGATGAGACCTTCTTGTGGAGCTTTTCCAAGGGAAAACCTCCCTTATGGTGTTCGGCTAGAATGAGGAAGGAGGAGGGGAGAAAATGCAATTGATGGAAGGAAGAAGGTAACTCCCAAACCCCCCTCTTTATAACCCATTAAGGAGGTAAATGAAGAGTCTCTTCAAGACCCTTCATCTTCTTCTAAGCCTTAACCAATATCCACTTCATTTTCTCATAGCACTCACTTGCTAGGTGAATTGGTTAAAGCATACATGGTTGTACAAGAGGTCCAAGGTTCAATCCTTGGTCTATGCATATTATTTTCCATTTTATTTTTATTTAATTTTTCTTAATATTCGAAAATCCCCTAAAAATCCCCCCATAATTATGTTAATATTTCCCATTAAAATCCCTTTATAATTCTATAAATTTTTACCTAAAATTCACCAATAATCATGGTACTAGAAAGCCCATATAAGGCCCATTAGTGCTCATTTCCTCAATTTAATTGGAAAAGGCATGGATTTCTAGGCTAAAATTCGTGTCAATACTTCTAGGTCCCTCCGAAAATTATCTAGACATGCTTAATATTTTAAAGAAATATTAAGAAAATTTTTCGGGTCGTTACAGTTCCTACGATCTCCCGAATTGATAAAAATGGTTATTCAATTCGAAAAATAAATAGGATTTAATTAATGTATATTGATGCATTCTTTATCATTCTTCTCACATAAGTTCAATTTGTATTTCTAGGATAATCACTCGATCATGTTTTCTCTGAATTTGTGTTCCATTTTGGACACCAATAAACTAACTGGGCCCAACTTCATGGACTGGCTTCGAAACCTGAGGATAGACCTCAAGGTAGAGAAGCTTGCTTATGTCCTTGAAGATCAACTTCCCAACCGTCCTCCTGAAAATGCAACTCCAGACCAGTTTCCTGAGTTGCTCAACCTGTTGAAGACTGTAGAGCCTTCTGTGAAGCAGGATCAGAAGATGGTACTGTTAGATGGTTCCTCGAAGAAAGGTTCTAAGAGGAAGGCCAAAGAACAGAATAAAGGAAAAAGGAAAAGGCCAAAAATACTGAAAAGACACAAAAAGGCACTTGCCATCACTGTGGCAAGGAGGGCCACTGGCGAAGAAACTGCAAGGTTTATCTTGAGTCCTTGAAGATGAAGCCATCCGATGCCCCATCCTCTTCAGTTATCTTCATTATTGAGTGTCACTTTATTTCCTCAAAAACCTGGGTACTTGATACTGGGTGTAGCTCACATATATGTAATGACATACAGGGGCTAAGGAATAGAAGAAGACTCGTCAAGAGAGAAGCGAATTTGCGAGTTGGAAATGGAGCAAAGATTGCTGCTGTTGCCATCGGAACATATTTGCTAAAGCTCCCTACTGGACGTGTTTTAGAATTGGATAATTGTTATTTTGTTCCTTCATTAATAAAGAACATTGTATCTATTTCATGTTTGAATGAAAAGGGTTATCATTTAACTTTTAGTAACAATTGTTGTTACATAACTTTAAATGGAGTTCTTTATGGGAATGGAACTTTGTGCAATGGTATCTACACGTTAGATTTATCCAGTGACATTTTCAATATCGAAGTAAGCAACAAACGTGCTTGAATAGATAATCGAATAGACTCCTATACGTGGCATTGTCGTCTTGGCCATGTAAGTAAGAAACGCATGACCAAATTACACCGATGTGGAATTCTAGAATCATTTGAATCCGGTTCATTTGATACATGCGAATCATGCTTAAAAGGCAAGATGGCCAAATTACCCTTTTCCGAAAAAGGTAATCCAGTGGGAGAATTGCTTGGTCTAATACATACTGATGTATGTGGACCAATGCCAACTCTTGCACAAGGAGGCTATAGCTACTTCATCACCTTTATCGATGATCACTCACGATTCGGGTACGTGTTCTTGATGAAACACAAATCTGAAGCCTTTGAGAAATTTAAAGAGTTAAGAAATGAAGTAGAGAAACAGCTTGGCAAAAGTATTAAAATAATTCGATCTGATCGGGGTGGTGAATACTTAAGTTAAGAGTTTCAAGATTATCTTAGGGACAATGGGATATTGTCCCAATGGACTCCGCCGTATACACCACAGCATAATGGTGTATTTGAGAGGCGCAACCGAACCTTGATGGACATGGTTAGGTCGATGATGAATCAGGCAACTCTTCCAAAATCCTTTTGGGGATATGCATTTAAGACAGCTGTTTACTTGCTAAACAGAGTCCCGAACAAGGTAGTCTCTACTACTCCATATGAGACATGGAATAGTAAGACGACCCCACTTAACTCACCTTAAGATATGGGGTTATCCAGCTTATGTGAAGCGGATTGTATCAGACAAATTGGATGCTAAGTCTGATAAATGTCTATTTATTGGATACCCTAAGAAAACGAAGGGTTACCAATTCTATCATCCCTGGGAACAAAAGATGTTTGTTTCAAGGCATGCTGTATTTCTGGAAAAAGAATTTCTTTTACAAGAAAACAGTGGGAGTGGCATTAAACTTGATGAAGTTCAAGAAACTCCAATAGACATTACAGAGACACCTAGTCTAGACCCACAACCAATAACTCATAATGATGAGCTATCAGTTGAACCTAAAACAACACCACCTCTTCGTAGGTCTGATAGGACACGCAATATTCCAGAGAGATACAGATTTCTCATAAGTGAATCGAACGACGTGTTACTCATAAGCGATGACGAACCCATCAGTTATGAAGATGTTCTGAAAAGTTCAGAAAGGGACAAATGGCTTAAAGCCATGAAGTCGGAAATGGATTCCATTACGAAAATCAAGTATGGGACTTGGTTAACCCACCTGAAGGGATTAAACCCATAGGGTGCAAGTGGGTTTTCAAGATGAAAACCGACATGGAAGGTAATGTTGTTACATTTAAAGCTAGATTAGTGGCAAAAGGATATCGTCAGAAACAAGGAATTGATTATGACGAAACCTATTCGCCAGTAGCTATGCTTAAATCAATTTGGATGCTCCTAGCCATAGAAGCTCATTATGATTATGAGATATGTCAAATGGATGTGAAAACAGCTTTCCTTAACGGAAACTTGCTTGAGGATGTATACATGATACAACCTGAAGATTTCACATCGGTTGATAAAACCAAAATATGCAAGCTTCGACGATCCATATATCGACTGAAGCAAGCATCCAGGGGCTGGAACATCCATTTTGATGAGACAATCAAAGATTTTGATTTCTCACATAATCCTGACGAACCTTGTGTGTACAAGAAGGTTAGTGGGAGTGCAGTCGTATTCCTAGTGTTATATGTCGATGACATATTACTTATAGGAAACGATATATCAGTCTACAGACAGTTAAAATTTGGTTGTCCAAAACTTTCTCCATGAAAGACCTGGGAGAAGCAACCTATATCCTTGGGATTAGAATCTACAGAGATAGATCAAAACGGCTGCTTGGTCTTTCACAGTCTACATATATAGACCGAGTGCTAAAAAGGTTTAGCATGTCGGAATCCGAGAATGGTTACCTTCCCATCAGGCATGGTATCAACCTTTCAAAGTCTATGTGTCCGCGCACAGAAGATGAGAGGATTTGCATGAATAAGATACCTTATGCATCCGCGATAGGATCTATCATGTATGCTATGTTATGTACTAGGCCCGTTGTATCGTATGCTCTGAGCGTCACGAGCAGATACCAGTCTGATCCAGGAATGGATCATTGGGCGGCAGTCAAGACAATCCTTAAGTACTTAAGAAGAACTAAAGATGTGTTCCTAATATATGGAAAAGGAGATATGGTAATACGTGGGTATACAGATGCCAGTTTCCAGATAGATAAGGATGACTCCAAATCTCAGTCTGGATACGTATTTACTTTGAATGGAGGCTCAATAAGTTGGAAGAGTTCCAAACAAGACATCGTAGCAGATTCTACCACGGAAGCGGAATATATCGCAGCTTCGGAAGCAGCAAAGGAAGCTGTCTGGATCAAGAAGTTTGTCTCCGAACATGGTGTGGTTCCAACCATTGATGAAGCAGTGCCGGTTTACTGTGACAACAATGGAGCTATTGCACAAGAAAAGGAACCAAGGTCTCATCAGCGATCCAAACACGTGCTTCGCCGCTATCATCTGATCAGAGAGATTATAAGTAGGAATGATATACAAATTGAGAAAATTCCCACTGAAAGGAATTTAGCGGATCCTTTAACTAAGGCCTTGCCTCAGAGCAAGTTTGAGGGTCATGTTAGAGCCTGTGGTATTGGATACCGTAGCGATTGACATTAGGCCAAGTGGGAGTTTGTTAGTAATATGAGAGAAGTGTCCTAAGGCAATCGCCTTATGATGGTAAATATTTATTTTAATAAATAAAAATTCACTATTTGAGTATACATGTTTGTGTATTTGATTGGGATCTCAAACTCATTTACTGAATGTCTGCAATACAATTCACAGCATGAGAGAATTTGTGATGGAATTACAACTAGTGATTATCTCTACATGTGTTATTGTGAAGTATTGAAATTGTCCCTAGTCGATGAATTGATAAATATGGACACTATTAATTCTGTTGAGACTAGCATGGGTTATTTTCTAATCAGCTGATTCTCACTGGCTGGTGACATTGGGATGTCCGGAGATAAACATGGATGCTAGTTAAGGGAACTAGTTCATTGGAGTGACTGGCGGTAAAACTTCATATGGTAATCTACATATAGATATGTCAATGAAGTTCTTACTGCAGCTTAAGTGCGATGTTCCTTTGACTTGTGGTGTTCAAGTCATCTTGGTCATGGAGACTTATACTTTGACATCTTAAGCAAGCATCTCCAAGGAGGTGTGGACCTAGGATGGTTGGGTATAAGCCGAAGTGCCCGAAGATGTTTGAACAGCCTACAAAGGATTCACCACTCCTTGCGAGGAGATGTATACCCAAGGCCTATCGTCGGATTGTTACTCAAAGCCTCTGGCCAGAGCATGACATGTTTAGAGTATGAGTCTCTTAAATACATGAGAGTAATTAGAATCCAAAGGACGAGAGAACGTTACTTGGGCTATGTGTGACGTAGTGAGCCTAGTGGGGACTGACACACACAGACCATGTCCTGAACCAAGTGGGTATAAGATGGTGAAGGGAATGAGGCACGATTTATTAGAGCTGCTGAAGGGTTTCAGAATAATTTCTGAGGTCAACCGTTGATCTTTCGATTAATTGGGGATCATGATGTACTACTAGGTGCCACTCATGATCGTTCTATAATTGATGAATTATAGACGGCCAACATAAATCGAAAGCCTATTTAGTCACACGCATAACGAGTAATCTGAGGGATTTACAACTAGTTGAAAATTGGATTTTCTAATCAAGAGAAATAAGTCGAATCTGAATTTATCAGAGGCGCATCGGAAGCTTAAAATGACTAAGTCTTTTTAAGGCTTATTGGACGAATTAAATGAGTTTAATTCGTAATGGGTTTGGCTTGGTGTGGCCGGCCAAAGAGGGTGCCGACCCTCTTTGGTTTGGCCGGCCACAATAAAGGAGGGAAACCAATTTATTTGGTTTAAATTATAAAATTAATCGAGCGTGATTTGTTTTATAAAATTATGGATAAAGAAATTTATATATAAAGAAATTTATATAAAGAAATTTATAGAAATTTAATCTTTTTATGGAAATTTAAATGAACCATGGATTGGTTTATTTTATTTTATAAAATCAATTATGAATTGATTTTTCCATGATAAGAAAAATTTATAGAATAAATTTATTCTTTTTATGGAAATTAAAATGAAACATGGATTGGTTAATTTTATTTAATAAAATCAATTATGAATTGATTTTTTCATGATAAAAAAATTTATATAATAAATTTATTCTTTTTATGGAAATTTAAATGAACCATGGATTGGTTTATTTTATTTTATAAAATCAATTATGAATTGATTTTTCCATGATAAGAAAAATTTATATAATAAATTTCTTGTAAAATTTTATTCCATAATAAAAGGGGAGACATGGTTGTTTTTATTATAAATTAAGTTATAATAAAAACTTGGCATAACAGAATAATTCATAGAAAAATTTATAAGATAAATTTCTTATGAAAAATTTCGTTAAGAGGAGACTTGGCGATTAAGAGGCTACTATATAAAGCTATCAAGGCAAGGCTTGAAATTTAATTCAAGTGATCAAGGATTCTTGCCTAGCCTCTTCCTCTCCTTCTCTCCCTCTCCCTCTAGGGCCGGCGCCCTCTCCCCTTCTAGGGCCGGTGCGTCCTTCCCTTGCCGTGAGCCACCACCAAGAAGAGGCCGAAGAAGAAGAAGAAGCGGGTCGCGACTCCTTCCTTCCTTTCCCGGAATCTTGATTCCGTTACTTGGTGGTTAGTTTCCATCTCTCTCTCTCTTGATATTCTAGTTGTGCCTTTGGAGAATCTAGTAGTTCTTGTTGGCATGAAACTCGTGGCTTTGCGAAGTCATCCCAAAGAGAACTCGGCGTGGACACGAATAGAGGCGAAGCTTCCAAGGGACGCTACGGTTGGATCTCGTCCCTAACTTCGAGTTACGCGAGGTACAAAGTAAATTAGTTTACTTTTCTGCAAAATTTTAATTTATGATCATGTCCTCACATCATAAAGTTGCATGCTAGATACGTGGTTAAAAATAATTTGAGAAATTATTTATGCTAATTCTTTCGCTGCACGTAATTATTTTAAAAATTACGAACCCGTATCCATGTCAACATGCACCCGGTCCCAACAGTTTTCAATATCGAAGTTAGCAACAAACGTGCTCAAATAGATAATCGAATAGACTCCTACACGTGGCATTGTCGTCTTGGCCATGTAAGTAAGAAACGCATGACCAAATTGCACCGATGTGGAATTTTGGAATCATTTGAACCCGGTTCATTTGATACATGCGAATCATGCTTAAAAGGCAAGATGGCCAAGTTACCCTTTTCCGGAAAGGGTAATCCAGTGGGAGAATTGCTTGGTCTAATACATACTGATGTATGTGGACCAATGTCAACTCTTGCACAAGGAGGCTATAGCTACTTCATCACCTTTATCGATGATCACTCACGATTCGTGTATGTGTTCTTGATGAAACACAAATCTGAAGCTTTTGAGAAATTCAAAGAGTTCAGAAATGAAGTAGAGAAACAACTTGGCAAAAGTATTAAGATACTTCGATCCGATCGGGGTGGTGAATACTTAAGTCAAGAGTTTCAAGATTATCTTAGGGACAATGGGATATTGTCCCAATGGACTCCGCCGTAAACACCACAGCATAATGGTGTATCTGAGAGGTGCAACCGAACCATGATGGACATGGTTAGGTCGATGATGAATCATGCAACTCTTCCAAAATCCTTTTGCGGCTATGCACTAAAGACAGCTGTTTACTTGCTAAACAGAGTCCCGACCAAGGTAGTCTCTACTACTCCATATGAGACATGGAATAGTAAGAAACCTCACTTAACTCACATTAAGATATGGGGTTGTCCTGCTTATGTGAAGCGGACTGTATCAGACAAATTGGATGCTAAGTCTGATAAATGTCTATTTATTGGATACCCTAAGGAAACGAAGGGTTACCAATTCTATCATCCCTTGGAACAAAAGGTGTTTGTTTCAAGGCATGCTGTATTTCTGGAAAAAGAATTTCTTTTACAAGAAAACAGTGGGAGTGGCATTGAACTTGATGAAGTTCAAGAAACTCCAATAGACATTACAGAGACACCTAGTCTAGACCCACAACCAATAACTCATAATGATGAGCTATCAGTTGAACCTAAAACAACACCACCTCTTCGTAGGTCTGATAGGACACGCAATATTCCAGAGAGATACGGATTTCTCATAAGTGAATCGAACGACGTGTTACTCATAAGCGATGACGAACCCATCAGTTATGAAGATGTTCTGAAAAGTTCAGAAAGGGACAAATGGCTTGAAGCCATGAAGTCGGAAATGGATTCCATGTATGAAAATCAAGTATGGGACTTGGTTAACCCACCTGAAGGGATTAAGCCCATAGGGTGCAAGTGGGTTTTCAAGAAGAAAACCGACATGGAAGGTAATGTTGTTACCTTTAAGGCTAGACTAGTGGCAAAAGGATATCGTTAGAATCAAGGAATTGATTATGACGAAACCTATTCGCCAGTAGCTATGCTTAAATCCATTCGGATGCTCCTAACCATAGCAGGTCATTATGATTATGAGATATGGCAAATGGATGTGAAAACAACTTTTCTTAATTGAAACCTCCTTGAGGATGTATACATGATACAACTTGAAGGTTTCACATTGGTTGATAAAACCAAAGTATGCAAGCTTCGATGATCCATACATGGACTGAAGCAAGCATCCAGGAGCTGGAACATCCATTTTGATGAGACAATCAAAGAGTTTGATTTCTCACAAAATCCTGACAAACCTTGTGTGTACAAGAAGGTTAGTGGGAGTGCAGTCGTATTCCTAGTGTTATATGTCGATGACATATTACTTATAGGAAATGATATATCAGTCTTACAGACAGTTAAAATTTGGTTGTCCAAAACTTTCTCCATGAAAGACCTGGGAGAAGCAACCTATATCCTTGGGATTAGAATCTATAGAGATAGATCAAAACGGTTGCTTGGTCTTTCGCAGTCTACATATATAGATCGAGTGCTAAAAAGGTTTAGCATGTCGGAATCCAAGAAAGGTTAGCTTCCCATCAGGCATGGGATCAACCTTTCAAAGTCTATGTGTCCGCGCACAGAAGACGAGAGGATTTGCATGAATAAGATTCCTTATGCATCCGCGATAGGATCTATCATGTATGCTATGTTATGTACTAGGCCCGTTGTATCGTATGCTCTGAGCGTCACGAGCAGATACCAGTCTGATCCAGGAATGGATCATTGGGCGGCAGTCAAGACAATCCTTAAGTACTTAAGAAGAACTAAGGATGTGTTCCTAATATATGGAGAAGGAGATATGGTAATACGTGGGTATACAGATGCCAGTTTCCAGACAGATAAGGATGACTCCAAATCTTAGTCTGGATACGTATTTACTTTGAATGGAGGCGCAATAAGTTGGAAGAGTTCCAAACAAGACACCGTAGCGGATTCTACCACGGAAGCGGAATATATCGCAGCTTCGGAAGCAGCAAAGGAAGCAGTCTGGATCAAGAAGTTTGTCTCCAAACTTGGTGTGGTTCCAACCATTGATGAAGCAGTGCCGGTTTACTGCGACAACAATGGAGCTATTGCACAAGCAAAGGAACCAAGGTCTCATCAGCGATCCAAACACGTGCTTCACCGCTATCATCTAATCAGAGAGATTATAAGTAGGAATGATATACAAATTGAGAAAATTCCCACTGAAAGGAATTTAGCGGATCCTTTAACTAAGGCCTTGCCTCAAAGCAAGTTTGAGGGTCATGTTAGAGCCTGTAGTAATGGATACCATAGCGATTGGCATTAGGCCAAGTGGGAGTTTGCTAGTAATATGATAGAAGTGTCCTAAGGCAATCGCCTTATGATTGTAATCATTTACTTTAATAAATGAAAATTCACTATTTGAGTATACATGTTTGTGTATTTGATTGGGATCTCAAACTCATTTACTGAATGTCCGCAATACACTTCACAACATGAGAGAATTTGTGATGGAATCACAACTAGTGATTATCTCTACATGTGCAATTGTGAAGTATTGAAAATATCCCTCACTACTAGAATTTTTGCATTCAACAACACATAATCGACAACGATTTTTTGATAAAGTGTTGTCTTATGTCAATTTAACAACAGTTTTAGTATTAACCGTTGTTGTTGTTGGTCTGTATACGTAAAAAGACAACAGTAATAACAAAATGTTGTCGTATGTATACTCAACGACAACAGTTATAAAATAACTGTTGTCTATAGGCGGGATTTACAACAACTGATGTGATAAACTGTTGTCTATTATGACAATAGACAACAGTTATATTAAACTGTTGTTGTTGTATTGTGGTGCTGTTCATGCAATAAACAAAATCAACGGTGGATATCCAACTGCAAAAAAACAACGAACAGTCATTCTCTTATTTTTCGATCCACGCTCGCCAAACCCCTAATCTTTCCTCTTCCACGCCCGCCAACTACCCAAACCCCCGACCATTTCCGCTTCTCTCACACAAACCCCTCGCAGCCACGACTCGACGCCTCTCCCCCTTCTTGGGCCGACACCGCAAACGGAATGTTCTATTCGACATCCTCGATTCCTGATACTACAAGCAATCTTCTCCCGTTCAATCATCAGTTGGATTCCCGATCGAGAGAGCAGCGCAGAAATGGAGACCGTCGCCGCTGCTTCTTCTCCCAGCAAACTCCTCTCCTGCTCTTGCTCCCTCTTCTCACATGGTCTCCTCCTGCCCCACTCCACTCCCTGTCGCAGCGCCTACGTCCGGCCGAGAATAAGATCTCGCCATAACCTTTCTGTATCCGCCGTGTCGCGCCGAGGGCGGACCCTGTCGGAGGGGTGGAATCTTTCAGATTCGATTTCCGGGTCCGTGGCTTTTCGGATGCCGAGTTTCGAGGAGCTCGACACCACCAACATGCTCCTCAGGCAGCGCATTGTCTTTTTGGGTTCCCAGGTCCTCTCTCAAAAATTTATAATCTGAGTGTATAATTGTGCATTAACTCTCATTTAAAGATATATTTTACTTTGTTGTCTGTTAGAACAGTCGTTGCATTTCAATTCTTGATCAGAAATCAATAGTTCCCCCAGTATTTTCATGCAAGCAAGATTAGAATTGACTAAAGATAATTTTTCCAATTAAGATTAATATTTTAGGATGAATAATTTGGCTGATAGCGTAGCCAGGTAGATATGTGATAAGTTGTTGTTATTATAAATCCAGATGAAAAAATGCATTTGATGTTTGCTGAATAGTATGGATAAAATTCAAACATCAATTGGAGAATTATGAGCATGATGAATAGGTAGCAATCCTATGTTCCTATTTTTCTGGTACATGCTAAGGCTCAAATAGATTTTGATGATTGTGTGCTTTTCTGAGTCTATAGTGCCATGTATTTAATGCTTCGAGGGCTTTTTATATCTGACTTATTGCTAATTAGAAAGTTTTGATTTAGGTAAATTTCTTTTATAAGGATTTCAATCTAGTTCCTATATTTTCCTAAGCTATGATATATACTGCATGTTATGAATTTTGTACTTAGAAAAATACTCCATATTATATATAGTATAACCAAGATACCCAAGTTGATATGCTTGATTGCAGCAATTTGTTAGGATAATTGTGTAACTTTGAATCATGTATTACCATTTCAAACATTATCTGTAAGGAAAACTAAGAATTGTTGCTTGTCACTTTTTTCTCCATTTTGAACATCATTAGGTGGATACTATGACTGCTGATTTATTAATCAGCCAGCTCTTATTTTTGGATGTGGAAGATCAACAAAAGGAGATAAAGTTGTTCATTAATTCACCTGGTGGATCTGTCACTGCTGGTATGGATACTCAGGACTGATATGTTCAAAATTCGATTTCCTACTAATTATTACTTTTAGCTAAGGATGAATACTGTATTTCCTTCATGTGATGGAAAATACTACCTAATTTTTTCTCCAAAAATGCCCTTTTGTGTCTGCTCCCTCCCTTTTCTTTTTTTCCTTCTTTCTTTCATGTTGTGGCTTCAGTTCTTTTTTTCATTATTTGTGCTACTAAATTTAAATTAAAAAAAAAATAAAAGGAGAAATTAGTCAATCATCAAAGTTATTCTCTAGCCGGTTCAACCAGTGTTCAGTTCATCATTTGTGTTAGTAGTTTAGTTAGACAGCATATGCCAAGAATGAGTATTGCCTGATTCCACTAGAATCATAACTGATATAGAAGGAGAAAATTGAGTGATGAAAATACTGCAATTTCAGTTTTTAAAATAAAATCATAATATAATATACCAACTCAACTAAGTTCATCTCATGTTCAATTGGAGATTATCCACAACTATACTAGCACCAATATGGTCTCCACTAGACCATGGTAAGTGTCTTTCATCAGAGCCCCTATAATGGCTAACTTAAACCCATTGGTTATGGTGGATTGGTAAAATTTGTATGAGTTTTTCTCTTCTATAAGCATATTTCATTTCTAGCTCGTACTAGTTATTAATTCATGTCTTACTTTAGTATTGTTAGCAGAATGCTGCTAAAAAATTTGCATGCCAAATGCTAAAGTTATGATCCATCAGCCAATGGGAAGTGCTGGAGGCAAAGTAAGTTATTGTCCTCTGCGTTTGAGTTTATTTTCATGGAAGTTACTGACTAGAGAAGTGTAGGTTTTTTGTTTGCCTCATGATTCTTGCTACATGATATATTAAATGGTAAATGTTAGATTTCTCAATTCTCTAATTAGAAAGTGCTATGTGATTTTAATGCTCAATGGTATGACAGTTCTCACTCCTTTAAGTTTTAATGTTGCCTGCAAAAGAATATTCAGCCCTGTTAGATCTCACTGACAGTCCTCGTTCTTTAAGGAAAGATCTATCTGTTGAATTCCAAACAGGGCTGAATCCCAGATCAGACCTTCTTGACTCTCCTCAAGGAGATGAAATCTATGGTTATAGATATTCCAGTAAGTACTAGCAAATGTGAACCTAAAAGAATTGTGGCAAATCAGAGATACGATGTGTAACGCCCGAAAATTCTCGAAACTAATTTTAGAAATATATTAGAATTTATTCCCAATTTATGGATATTTTTATAGAATTTTTCCGTAAACGAAAGTGGCAAAAAGGGGTAAAAAGAGAAAAACGCATAGGTGGGATTTAATCCCTAGACCTAGGCATGAGAGAGGAGTGGGCGGACCAGCTGGACTGGTTCGTTTTGTTGATAGAGAATAAGAGAACCCATAAATAAGGTGTAGTTAGATCGATCCGCCCATAAGTATAAATAAGTAATTAAAGAGAGGGTTTTTATTTCCTCTCCACTAAACCCACGCCCAACCCTCTCATCCGCCGACCTCTCTCTCTTTCTCCTCTCTTGGGCGAAACAACACCAAGCTCTAGAGGGCCGGCCAAGGCTCTCCTCCGAGAGATATTCCTATATTCGGGATCCCCGTGACGACAGGAACGCGTAGGCGCGAAGAATTCTTCGAGATCTCAATTTTCTTCCGAACCTCCGACGCCGTTCTTGGTTGTAAGTCCAAGATATCAAGGTAAGTACTGCTCACCTGCAGTAAGAGGCGATTTTTCCGCAAGAATTTCCTTTAAAAGTTTTTAAAAGAGATATTTCCTTTAGTTTAAGATTTTTCATGTGATCTTAGTTCAGTATATGATTATATATGTTTGATTAAGTACCCTATGTGAGTTTAGGGTCCAAGAAAAGCTATGAGAAAAGAAAAGAGATGATAAAGATAAGAAAAGAAAAGGCCAAGGCCTTAAGAAATCCCCAAAAGTCAAGACTTAGGGATTTTAGCAAGCAAGGTGCTCGAGAAAATGCCAAGGCATTTATAGATAAGAAAGAAAAGAAAGAAAAGCTATTTTATTTTCTAAGGCCAGTACCCGGCGTCCAAGGGCGTCGTTAAAGAAATCCAGGTGTCCAATTCCAAGGTCTTGGCCCTGGTAGACCAAAGGTCTGCTCTATTAGGATTGGTGGCTCGCTACCCCAACCTTTTAGGGAACGCGCATATGAGATGGTACTTACGTCTTCAGTGGATCCAAGTGATTATTATTTTCATGTATATGCTTTAGCAAAGTTTCTAAAGATTAAAGAGTTTTCAAAAAGTTAAAGAATAGCTAAAGCTTCAAGTTGAGCCAAGAAAAGTAAATTGAGGTTTATTAATGCTTGAGTATTCATGTTTTGAGTTATACATGTCCTTAGTTTTCTTCCAAGCATATAAGTTTCTCATATGATTTTCAGATTGATCAAGAAGCATGTTTGTACATTTCGAGATTTTGTGAGCAAGATAGTACTTACTAAGCTTTTTGCTTACTAGTTACATTTCCTCTTACTACAGATAAAGGTAAAGGCAAGCAATTCTGAAGGAAGGCGACGAGGCGGTGCTGAGTAAAGTGTGTGTGGTGGCTGATTTTGGAGAGATCCTTGAGACGAGACAATTTAGTTATTTGAATTACAATGTTTTAGTTTATTCAAATTTCAAGTTCTTGCTTTATGGAGTTTAGCGAACATTTAAGCTTTGGATAGTCTCACATGCTCAATTTCTTAGAGTAAAGATTCCATGTCATTTCATTTAGCATACATATCCTTATGATTGCATTGGATGAGTAGAAGCGTGAGTAGTTTGAAATATTGATAGTTTGTTAGAGAAATAGATGCATGTGCCAAGATAGTATTAATTTCTCTTTGAATCAAGTTTTTATTGCTTAAATATGTTTAGAAAAGTTGCATTCACATTTCATAATGCTTTAGCAAGGTTATAGAACATATATTTGGTGTTATGAATGCATAGGAGTCAAGATTGGTACAAACTCTAAGGTTAAAGTTCATATAAACTTGAATAGCTTATTTACTTCCACAAGAGTTCTAATTTCAAGTTTATGGATCCGTCTTGATTGGCTAAATTGTTTAGAAAACTGGTATAGAGTGTAGAAATGGTGTCATGATATTATATGGCTCGAAACTATATGTTTGGTGGGCTTTTGAAACAAGTTTCGAAACCTGAATTTTCAGATTTCAAGCTTATCAGTCGACTGGTACAGTACCAGTCGACTGATACCCGTAAGCTGAGTTGGGCGAGGCAAGTTTCAATAGGTATTTTCTTACGAGTTTTTGAGAAAGAAAGTGTGACATGGTATCATGCATGACTATTTAAGTTAGAATATCATTCTTAGATGAATTTAAAAGAAAAAAAAAGATTTCCGCATTTTTAGTCATGCATTAGAACCGAGAAGTAGACAAAGGTAACGATCCGTCTAAGGCAGAGAAGGCGGGTCGTTACAGGTGGTATCAGAGCAGTTCCCATTCTCCAGCATCACACACACATCAGCATCAACCTTGCCGTCTTCAAGTAAGAAAGCTTTAAGTTTCAGTTTTTTTTCTATTGCTCCTTTACTTAATTACAGTATAGAGAAATGCTTAAGTACTTACTCATATGTGCATAGAACAAGTAAGCATGTTTAATCCCTTAGTATCACGGAATCATGTTTAATCCCTAGAATGGACATTAGGATACTAAGTAAGAAAACAAGTTTGTACCTCGAGATGTAGTAGTGATTTCTTGTTCCCTTATGCATTATTAGATGGCAAGAAGAGGCCGAGCTCCTAATGCAAGGAACAGCACTCCAGTTCAAGATAACAATGAGCCTGGCACAGAACAGCCAAACCTGATGGCAGTCATTGCTCAAATGCAAGCTCAGATGACAGAACAACAGAAGATCATCGCCACACTGATGGCAAATCAGCACCCAGCGCCCCTACACCACCCACAGCAGGAGTGGGAACTCCAGTAGTGGCCGAAGTTCCACCCGTCCCACAGGAGACCCCTGCCGTGAACCGAAGACCAGAAGCATACCTCGTCCAGTGGCAGAGACTGAAACCTGAAAGCTTCTCAGGCACGACTGAGCCCTGGATGCCCAGGCTTGGTTCAAGACTTTAGAAAGCACAATGGACCTTCTTGACTGGCCAGAAGTCGAGAAGGTCAAATGTGCCTCCTTCTGCCTAACTGGAGACGAACGTATGTGGTGGGAAGCGAGTCAAGAGTAAGAGGATAGTCAACCAGATGAGCTGGGCAGATTTCGAGCAAGAGTTCTATGAGGAGTTCTTCCA
>JAGFNQ010007446.1:0-50196 GCA_024364735.1 Boesenbergia rotunda
CAAGTTGACATTGGTCCACATACATCAGTATGTATTAGACCAAGCAATTCTCCCACTAGATTACCTTTTCCGGTAAAGGGTAATTTGGTCATCTTGCCTTTTAAGCACGATTCGCATGTATCAAATGAATCGGGTTCAAATGATTCCAAAATTCCACAACGGTGCAATTCGGTCATGCGTTTCTTACTTACATGGCCAAGACGGCAATGCCAAGTGTAGGAGTCTATTCGATTATCTATTCGAGCATGTTTGTTGCTAACTTCGATATTGAAAACGTCACTGGATAAATCTAACGTGTAGATGCCATTGCACAAAGTTCCATTCCCATAAAGAACGCCATTTAAAGTTATATAACAACAATTGTTACTAAAAGTTAAATGATAACCCTTTTCATTCAAACATGAAATAGATACAATGTTCTTTATTAATGAAGGAACGAAATAACAATTATCCAATTCTAAGATGCGTCCAGTCGGGAGCTTTAGCAAATATGTTCCGATGGCAACAGCAGCAATCCTTGCTCCATTTCCAACTCGCTAATCTACTTCTCCCTTGACGAGTCTTCTTCTATTCCTTAGCCCCTGTATGTCATTACATATATGTGAGCTACACCCAGTATCAAGTACCCAGGTATTTGAGGAAATAGAGTGACATTCAATAACGAAGATACTTGAAGAGGATGGGGCATCGGATGCCTTCTCTTTCAAGGACTCAAGATAAATCTTGCAGTTTCTTCGCCAGTGACCCTCCTTGCCACAATGATGGCAAGTGCCTTTTGGTTTCTTTTCAGTCTTTTTAGCCTTTTTCTTCTTTCCCTTTTTCTGTTCTTTGGCCTTCCTCTTAGAACCTTTCTTCGAGGAACTAACTAACATCACTGTCTTCTGTTCCTGCTTCACAGAAGGCTCTACAGTCTTCAGCAGGTTGAGCAACTCAGGAAACTGGTTTGGAGTTGCATTTTCAGGAGGACGGTTGGGAAGTTGTTCTTCAAGGACATAAGCAAGCTTCTCAGCCTTGAGGACTATCCTCAGGTTTCAAAGTCAGTCTATGAAGTTTGGCCCAGTCAGTTTATTGGTGTCCAAAATGGAACGCAAGTTTAGGGAAGACATGATCGAGTGATTATCCTAGAAATACAAATTGAGATTATGTGAGAAGATTTATTAAAGAATGTATCAACATACATAAATTAAATCCTATTTATTTTATGAATTGAGTCACCCTTATTATCAATTCGGGAGATCGTAGGAACATCTCCAAATAGGTTGATATCTAACCATAGATAAGAACAACCATGGCTGTGGCCATCAAGTTCTTCTTAGCTATGAAGGTAGGTAATTATACCGATTACACATCACATATATGTAACTATCACATTATGCTATCAACTAATTGAATGTTTGCATAAAACATTGGGTTGTTAACTCATTAACAAGTATGTATCATTATACATAACACCCAACTGCACCTCTCTTCACATCGACCTTGGCTGTGGCACAACAAATCGATGCTCCAAGCTTAAGGCTGACCCATTAATCAAGAAATAGTTTTAATATGGTTGGAGCTCATTCAACCGCTTAGTCAGGTTTGGATGTGTCCAACAACCAAAACTAATGATTGACCTCTGACTCGAACTATATTATTCATAAACTAATTCCATGGTTTGAACATGTTGAGGTTCAAGTCGGGCATGGATGTGTCCATCAACCCAAGCGAGAAACAAAACTCCGATTCTAACCATATTAATGGAAGGTGTTGGCCTTAATATTTTGTAAGGGGTTTTGGGTCTCATTCTCTTTAAGCACATTCATGACATAAAATTATGTCATGACTAACGATTTTCTTAATAAAGTATGTATGTGACTTAATTTATCAAGTCTCATGAATTAAATTTGGAACCGGATTTCCTAATCATAATTTCATACTTTATTAAAGGAATTGTTTTGGGAAACAATTTCCTAAATTGTCATAATTAATTTCGGAAATAATATGTTCAAGACTTTGATTTCTCTAAATCAAATCTTATTAAATTAAGAGACAAATCTCTTAATTCAACCACATATTATTTTCATGAAAATCTCATTTAAGAAACTCTATAGGAAACCATTTTCCTAATTAATTTTGGAGACAACAATATGTAAGAGCATCACCTCTTAAACATATTTTATTCATGGATTTAATTAATTACAACAAATTGTTTTCTAAGGGTGGCTCCCCGAGGCTCAGATACCCAAAGAAAAGTAATGTGTTGTAAATCCAATTGGACGGCTCCCCGAGGCTCAATCCAATCAAACATGACAATTTCAATTAAAAATTGGGAAATTAAATTACAACAACTAACTTTAAATTGGACGGCTCCCCGAGGCTCAATCCAAAATAAAGAATTTTGTTGTCAATTTAAAAACCAATTCAAATTTAATTATCAATTAACTGTCCATGAATTTGTCTAGACTTTCTTAAAAGAAAGTGCCCAAAATTGTGAGATTTCAAAAATTGATTTTCAGAATAATTGTATATTTCTGGTACAAATGAAACTTACATATTTTCAAAATTGGAAAATTTCTAAAATAGAAAAATTTCCAAAATTAGAAAGTTTCCAAATATGGAAAAATTTCGAAATTATTATAAAATTTCAGAAAATAGAAAATTTCAAACGTTTGTGAAATTTCATGAGGATTTCCAAACTTTGAAATTCCTAAATCTAAAATTTATTATAATTTGAAAGTTTCCATAATTGAAAATTTTTTCCGAAATTGAGATCATGACAAAGTTTTCCACAAAACAATTATTTGATTAAGTCGAACACTAACCGGCTCTGATACCACTGTTGGGACCGGGTGCATGTCGACAAGGATACGAGTTCGTAAAATTTAAAATTTTTACGTGCAGCGGAAGAGTTTGCATAAAATAATTTCCTAAATTATTTTAACTTCGTATCTAGCATGCAACCTTATAGTGTATCGACATAATCATAAAATAAAAGTTTGCGAAAAAGTAAACTAATTTACTTTTGTACCTTGCGTAACTCGAAGAAAGGGACGAGATCCAACCGTAGCGTCCCTTGGAAGCCTCGCCTCTATTCGTGTCCACGCCGAGTTCTCTTCGGGATGACTTCGCAAAGTCACGAGTTTTGTGCCGACGAGAACTACTAGATTCTCGGAGGCACAACTAGAAGGATAAGAGAAAATAATGAAAAACTAACCAACGAAATAACGGAATCAAATTCCGGGAAGAGAGGAATCGCTATCCGCTTCTTCTTCTTCGCGTTCGGGTTCTCCTTCTTCTTCTTGAAGCTCACGCCAACCTCAACTAAGGGAGGAGTTGCGCCGGCCCTAAGTCACCAAGTGGGCGCCGGCCCTAGGCTCCAAGTGGGCGCCGGCCCTAGGCAAGAGAGGGAGAGGGAGAAGAGATTAAGAGAGAGAGGGAGAGCTCTATGATTCAATTACTTGTATTGGAATTAAGGGCTAGCCTTTGGTTCCTTTATATAGTAGCAACTCCTTTGCTAAGTCTCCCTCTAAACCGAATTAACGGAATTAGTTATAAGAAATTTATCTTATAAATTTTCTTATTGCTTATTCCGTTTAAGCCTAGTCTTATTATAACCATTTATAATAAAACAAATTAGTTATCATAAGAAATTTATTCTATAAATTTTCTTATGAATTTTATTATAACTAACTTTATAATAAAACTAATTATTTATCATAAGAAATTTATCCTATAAATTCTTATGAATTAATTCCGTTTAAACCAAGTCTTTATTATAAACTAATTTATAATAAAAACTAATTCTTCTTCTCTTTAAATTATGGAATTCATTTTATAAGAAATTTATAAACTTTCTTATTATAGAAAAATCAATTCATAATTGATTTTATAAAATTAAAATAAACCCAATTCATGGATTATTTTAATCTTCCATAAAAGAATAAAATTCTATAAATTTATTTATATAAATTTCTTTATACAAATTTATTTATCCATAATTCATAAAATAAATCGTGCTTGATTTATCTTATTAATTAAACCAAATAAATTGATTTAATTCCCTTTAATGGCCGGCCACCACAAGGAGGGTTAATACCCTCTTTGGCCGGCCAAAATCGACCCGAACCGATCGCGAATTAAACACATTTAATTCGCCCAAAAAGCCTTCAAAAGACTTAGCCATTTTAGTTTCCATTGCGCCTCCGATTAACTCAGATTCGACTTATTTCTCTTGATCAGAAAATCCAATTTTCAACTCGTTTTAAATCCCTCGGATTACTCGTAGTGCGTGTGACTAAATAGGCTTTCGATTTATGTTGGCCGTCTATAATTAACTAATTATAGAACGATCATGAGTGACACCTAGTAGTACATCATGATCCCCAATTAATCGAAAGATCAACGGTTTGACCTCAGAGGAAATTATTCTGAAACCTTTCAGCAGCTCTAATGAATCGTGCCCCATTCCCTTCACCACCTTATACCCACTTGGTTCAGGACACGGTCTATGGTGTCAGTCCCCACTAGGCTGACTACGTCACACCTAGCCCAAGTAATGTCTTACTCGTCCTTTGGATTTCTAATTACTCTCATGTATTTTAGAGACTCTCACTCTAAACATGATATGCTCTGGCCAGAGGCTTTGAGTAACAATCCGACGATAGGCCTGGGTATACATCTCCTCGCAAGGAGTGGTGAATCCTTTGTAGGCTGTTCAAACATCTTCGGGCACTTCGGCTTATACCCGATCATCCTGGGTCCACACCTCCTTGGAGATGCTTGCTTAAGATGTCAAAGTATAAGTCTCCATGACCAAGATGACTTGAACATCGCAAGTCAAAGGAACATCGCACTTAAGCCGCAGTAAGATCTTCATTGACATATCTACATGTAGATTCCCATATGAAGTCTTACAGCTAGTCACTCCAATGAACTAGTTCTCTTAACTAGCATCCATGTTTATCTCCGGACATCCCAATGTCACCAGCCAGTGAGAATCAGCTGAATAGAGAATAACCCATGCTAGTCTCAACAGAATTGATAATGTCCGTATTTATCAATTCATCGACTAGGGATATTTTCAATACTTCACATTTGCGCATTTAGAGTTAATCACTAGTTGTGATCTCATCACAAATTCTCTTATGCTGTGAGTTGTATTGCGGACATTCAGTAGATGAGTTTAAGATCCCAATCAAATACACAAGCATGTATACTCAAATAGTGAATTATCATTTATTAATATAAATGTTTTACAATCATAAGGCGATTGCCTTAGGACACTTCTCTCATATCACTAACAGATACAACCTGAAGGTTTCACATCGGTTGATAAAATCAAAGTATGTAAGCTTCGACGATCCATATATGGACTGAAGCAAGCATCTAGGAGCTGGAACATCCGTTTTGATGAGACAATCAAAGAGTTTGATTTCTCACAAAATCCTGACGAACCTTGTGTGTATACGAAGGTTAGTGGGAGTGCAGTCGTATTCCTAGTGTTATATGTCGAAGACATATTACTTATAGGAAACGATATATCAGTCTTACAGTCAGTTAAAATTTGGTTGTCCAAAACTTTCTCCATGAAATACTTGGGAGAAGCAACCTATATTCTTGGGATTAGAATCTATAGAGATAGATCAAAATGGTTGCTTGGTCTTTCGCAGTCTACATATATAGATCGAGTGCTAAAAGGGTTTAACATGTCGGAATCCAAGAAAGGTTACCTTCCCATCAGACATGGGATCAACCTTTCGAAGTCTATGTGTCCGCGCACAAAAGACGAGAGAATTTGCATGAATAAGATTCCTTATGCATCCGCGATAGGATCTATCATGTATGCTATGTTATGTACTAGGCCCGATGTATCGTATGCTCTGAGCGTCACAAGCAGATACCAGTCTGATCCAGGAATGGATCATTGGGCTGTTGTCAAGACAATCCTCAAGTACTTGAGAAGAACTAAGGATGTGTTCCTAATATATGGAGAAGGTGATATGATAATACGTGGGTATACAGATGCCAATTTCTAGACAGATAAGGATGACTCCAAATCTCAGTCTGGATACGTATTTATTTTGAATGGAGGCGCAATAAGTTGGAAGAGTTCCAATTAAGACACCGTAGCGGATTCTACCATGGAAGCGGAATATATTGCAACTTCGGAAGCAGCAAAGGAAGCAGTCTGAATCAAAAAGTTTGCCTCAGAACTTGGTGTGGTTCCAACGTTCCAACCATTGATGAAGCAATACCGGTTTATTGAGATAGCAATGGAGCTATTGCACAAGCGAAGGAACCAAGGTCTCATGAGCGATCCAAGCATGTGCTTCGCCGCTATCATCTGATCAGAGAGATTATAAGTAGGAATGATATACAAATTGAGAAAATTCCCACTGAAACGAATTTAGCGGATCCTTTAACTAAGGCCTTGCCTCAAAGCAAGTTTGAGGGTCATTTTAGAGCTGTGGTATTGGAAACCATAGCGATTGGCATTAATCGGGAGTTTGTTAGTGATATGAGAAAAGTGTGCTAAGGCAATCGCCTTATGATTGTAATCATTTATTTTAATAAAAGAATATTTACTATTTGAGTATACATGCTTATGTATTTGATTGAGATCTTAAACTCATTTACTGAATGCCCGCAATATAATTTATAGCATGAGAGAATTTGTGATGAATTCGCAACTAGTGATTATCTCTTCATGTACAATTGTGATGTATTGAAATTGTCCCTAGTCAATGAATTGATAAATACGGACACTATCAATTCTGTTGAGACTAGCATGGGTTATTATCTAATCAACTGATTCTCACTGGCTGGTGACATTGGGATGTCCGGAGATAAACATGAATGCTAGTTAAGGGAACTAGTTCATTGGAGTGACTGGCTGTAAAACTTCATATGATAGTCTACATATAGATATGTCAATGATGTTCTTACTGCAGCTTAAGTGCAATGTTCCTTTGACTTGTGGTGTTCAAGTCATCTTGGTCATGGAGACTTATACTTTGACATCTTAAGCAAGCATCTCCAAGGAGGTGTGGACCCAGGATGATTGGGTATAAGCCGAAGTGCCTGAAGATGTTTGAGCAGCCTACAAAGGATTCACCACTCCTTGCGAGGAGATGTATACCAAAGGTCTATCGTCGGATTGTTACTCGAAGCCTCTGGCCAGAGCATGATATGTTCAGAGTATGAATCTCTTACATACATGAGAGTAATTAGAATCCGTAGGACGAGAAAACGTTACTTGGGCTAGGTGTGACGTAGTCAGCCTAGTGGGGACTGACACACATAGACCGTGTCCTGAACCAAGTGGGTATAAGATGGTGAAGGGAATGGGGCACGATTCATTATTGTTGCTGAAGGGTTTCAGAATAGTTTCTGAGGTCAACCATTGATCTTTCGATTAATTGGGGATCATGATGTACTACTAGGTGCAACTCATGATCGTTCTATAATTAGTTAATTCTAGACGTCCAACATAAATCGAAAGCCTATTTAGTCACACAAACTACGAGTAATTCGAGGGATTTAAAATGAGTTGAAATATGGATTTTTTGATCAAGAGAGATTAGGTTTGGTTGAGCCAAACGATAAGTCGAATCTGAATTTTTCAGAAATGCATCGGAAGCGTAAAATGGCTAAGTCTTTTGAAGACTTAATAGATTAATTAAATAAGTTTAATTCATTGGGGCGTCGCTTGGTTGGGCCGGCCAAAGAGGGTCTCCATCCTCTTTGCTTTGCCGACCACAACAAAGGGAGAGAACCAAGTTTTTGGCTCAATTTATAAAATAAACCAAGTGTGGTTTGTTTTATAAAATTATGGATGATATAAATTTTTATATAATAAACCAAGGTTTGGTTTATTTTTCATGGAAATTAAAATGAACCATGGATTGGTTTATTTTATTTTATAAAATCAATCATGGATTGATTTACCATGATAAGAAAATTTATTCCATAAGAAAAAAGAGACTTCGTTGATTTTTATCATGAATTAAAAAATGATAAAACTTGGCATGATGGAATAATTCATAGAAAATTTATTCCATAAGAAAAAAGAGACTTGGCGGTTGAGAGGCCACTATATAAAGGACTCAAGGCAAGGCTTAGAAAATAATCGAAGTATTCTTGCCTGGGCTCTTTCCCTCTCCTCCCTTCTTCCTCTTGGCCAGCCACAAGGTTCTTCTCCCTTCTTCTTGCCGTGAGCACAAGGAGAAGCACCGAGGCAACGATGTTCATCCGTTGGGACGATCTTCCTCTCCAGCCATCATCACCTTGGAATTGGGCGCAAGTTATCTTCCTCCTTCTCGTCGGAATTGTGATTCCGGCCGACCTTGGTGGTGAGATTTTTCGATGTGATTACTTCTCTCTTGGTTTTTCTTATCGCGTTCTCGGAGAATCTAGTAGTTCTTGAGAACATGAAACTCGTGGCTTTGCGAAGTCATCCCGAAGATACTCGGCGTGGACGCGAATAGAGGCGGAGCTTCCGAGGGACTCTTACGGTTGGATCTCGTCCCTTCCTTCGAGTTACGTGAGGTAATAAGTAAATTTGTTTACGTTTCTGCAAAATTTTAAATATATGATCATGTCTACACAAGATAAAGTTGTATGCTTAGATGTGTGGTTAAATAATTTGAGAAATTATTTATGCTAAACCTTCCGCTGCACGTAATTAATTTTAAAATTACGAACCCTCATCCATGTCAACATGCACCCGGACCCAACAGGGAGAAAGGAAGGAGGCGCTCGGTGTGGTGGTGGTCGGCAATGAAGAAGCAAGAAGAAGAGATTGGGAGAGGTTGAAGGGGAGTCTTCTCCTTCAGGTTCTCTTCCTGAGCTTCTCTTTTCTTCACCATGATCACCCAACGAGTTACGGAGCTCTGCCGGCGGCAAGCCTCTTCGGTTTTGCGGCACCAGCGGTGGAAGGACTTGCGGTGGGTTTAGGGAAGGAGAAGAGGATTGATTCCTCATCTTCATCCAATTCTACTTCTTCATTTGCCTCTTCCTGGATCTACCTTGTGGTCGACGATCTTTGGTGACCTCGGTGGCCGGCGGCACAAGGTGGTGGAGGAGCAAAGGTGTCGGCGGTATAAACCCTAGCACTAGGGTTTGTTGGCTAATGGAGAGAAGAAGATATGTCATTAATTCAAGGGTCTTGGTGACTCCGTGACTTTGTAGATCATCACCCACACGTCGTCCAGGAGGGGAGGGTCATAAGATAGAAGACTGCGAGGTAAACGGCGAGGTATAACTCTCCTGAGCTCCAGTTTCATTATGCTATGTTTATTTGTGCCATGTTGCTTTGCCTTGTCATTTCATGTATGTTAGTTGGTTATTTTGCTTTGCTATCATAGATAATAATTAACTAACTGGAGCCCGAAGATAAACACAAAAATCAGCGATCCAAATTATCGTCTTTTCCACGGTTAATTAATCCGGAAAGTTACAAAGCCTTAACCTTGGGTTTTGGCTAAGTTGTAACTTGGATTAATTAACACGATGACGAATCGGTTGTTAGAAGGATGGGTCTCTATTCGGATTAAATTTTTAATCCATAGCCATAGAGAGGTCTCTCAGATACGACCATGTGGATGTCTTGGAAACCGCCAAGCCATACCCTACAATTGGTATCAAAGCTGTGTTTCTGGTTTTGTGTGTTTAGGATTCGGTTATTTTTTTGCTTGATAATATTTGGATGTGCATAGGCTAACTTTGTGTTGCAGACACTAGATTCGAACTTTTATAGCAGATTGTGTTGTGTGTATGTGATTAATTGCGTTTGATGTAAATTATTTGAATCCCCGGGGTTGACGAGGCTAGATAAGCTATTTAATTTTTGTAATTAAATATGGCACTTGTTTAGCCAAGCTTTCTATTTACTTTTGATCTAGATGACATGTACACTCCTGCGTGGAGTATAGGATCAATGGATGTAAATTAGTTAGCTAGTCATCTCGGCTCGGGGGAATCCTTCATGGTGGCTTGCGCATGGATAGGATGGAGTGGACGAGGTGACGACATGACTAGAGGCGCATTGGAGACCAAGGCCATAATAGTTGAAAAAATCTAGGATTTTTTCATTGCTCTATTATTTTGGTTTGTGTGTGCTTGTTGTGTGAATGCATGTAGAAACCTCAACGCAAATAACTAAGTGAGAGAGGGACCCTAAGGGTCCCGTGGCCTCCACTACAATCTGATATGTGATGCAAACAAGTCTGCGCGTCGGCTCTGAGTGTCTTCCTCCCCATCGGATGGGCTTGTTCTGTGGATCACTAGGTCAGGAAAGACTATAGGAAATTATTGACAAGCGTGTGTACTTCCCCATCGGAAGACACATAATCAGAAATAATTTTTCTTGCTGGCATGTAGTGGTAAACACTTAGATACAAATAATTGTAACGCCCCAAAATTTCCATTTTTAGTTCTTAAAGCTCTTAGAATTATTTAAAAATGGTTTAGAAATATTCTAGATATTTTTAGGAATTTTTAGAATATTTTTATGGAATTTTTCGAGTCCGTTTAGTATTTTTAAAGAAAGAAAAACGTTTAAGGGTAGCAGGGGGTTCGAACCCGCGACCACCAGGAGAGCAGGCGCGCACGGAACCGGCTAGGCTAGGGTATCAAGCACAATAGAAGATAGAGAGAAATATATTTATAGAGTAGTTACGCTTTTTCATAAAGATAGTATAAATAGATGATTAAAGAGAGGAAATTAGAATTTTGGGTTTCTCTTCCTCACCCTAGCCGTGCGACGCCCAAACCCTCTCTTCCTCCTCTCTTGGGCGACACCAACACCAAGCCCTAGAGGGCCGGCCAAGGCTCTCCTCCGAGAGATATTCCTATATTCGGGATCCCCGCGACGAGAGGAACGCGTAGGCGCGAAGAATTCTCCGAGATCTTAATTTTCTTCCAAACCTCCGACGCCGTTCTTGGTTGTAAGTCCAAGATATCAATGTAAGTACTGCTCACCTGCAGTAAGAGGCGGTTTTTCCGCAAGAATTTCTCTTAAAAGTTTTTAAAAGAGATATTTCCTTTTTGTTTGAGTTTTTGCATGTGATCTTAGTTCATTATATGCTTATATATGATTGATTAAGTACCCTATGTGAGTTTAGGGTCCAAGAAAAGCTATGAGAAAAGAAAAGAGAAGATAAAGATAAGAAAAGAAAAGGCCAAGGCCTTAAGAAATCCCCAAAAGTCAAGACTTAGGGATTTTAGCACGCAAGGTGCTCGAGAAAATGCCAAGGCATTTACAGATAAGAAAGAAAAGAAAGAAAAGCTATTTTATTTTCTAAGGCCAGTACCCGGCGTCCAAGGGCATCGTTAAAGAAATCCAGGTGTCCAATTCCAACGTCTTGGCCCTGGTAGACCAAGGTCTGCTCTATTAGGATTAGTGGCTCGCTACCCCAACCTTTTAGGAAACGCGCATATGAGATGGTACTTACGTCTTCAGTGGATCCAAGTGATTATTATTTTCAAGTATATGCTTTAGCAAAGTTTTCTAAAGTTTAAGAAAGTTTTCAAAGAGTTACAGAAAGATTTTAAGTTAAAGGATTGCTAAAGTTTCAAGTTAAGCCAAGAAAAGTGAGTTAAGATTTATTAATGCTTGAGTATGCATGTTTTTGAGTTATACATGTTCTTAGTGTTTCTTTCAAGCATATAAGTATCTCATGTGATTTCATATTGTTCAAGAAGCATGTTTGCACATTTCGAGATTTTGTGAGCTAGATAGTACTTACTAAGCTTTATGCTTATAGATGCATTTCCTCTTACTGTAGGTAAAGGTAAAGATAAGCAATTCTGAAGGAAGGCGACAAGGCGATGCTGAGCGACGTGTGTGTGGTGGCTGATTTTGGAGAGATCCTTGAGACGAGACAATTTAGTTATTTGAATTACAATGTTTAAGTTTATTCAAATTCCAAGTTATTGCTTTATGGAGTTTAGCGAACATTTAAGCTTTGGATAGTTTTACATGCTCAATTTCTTAGAGTAAAGATTCCATGTCATTTCATTTAGCATACATATCCTTATGATTGCGTTGGATGAGTAGAAGTGTGAGTAGTTTGGAATATTGATACTTTGTTGGAGATATTGATGCATGTGCCAAGATAGTACTAGTTCCCCCTTGAATCAAGTTTTATTGCTTAAATATGTTTAGAAAAGTTGCATTCACATTTCATAATGCTTTAGCAAGGTTATAGAATATGTATTTAGTGTTATGAATGCATAGGAGTAAAGATTGGTACAAACTCTAAGGTTAAAGTTCATATAAACTTGAATAGCTTATTTACTTCCACAAAAGTTCTAATTTCGAGTTTATGAAGTTGTTTTGATTGGCTAAAATGTTTAGGAAACTAGTATAGAGTATAGAAATGGTGTTGTGTCTTGTTATGGCTTGAAACTATATGTTTAGTGGGCTTTTGGAAACTAAGTTTCGAATCTGAATTTTCAGTTTTCAGGCGTGTCAGTCGACTGGTTCAGAACCAGTCGACTGCCCTATCGAACAGTAGCTTCTGTCCGATACACCAGTCGACTGCCAAGAGGCCAGTCGACTGGTGCCACGCCTAGAAACTTTCTGAGGCCGATACCAGTCGACTGGTCAGATCGCAGTCGACTGGTACCATTGCAGAAAAGTCCTATAGATGTAAAGAAGTATGCCATTGTATCATGCATAACTATTAGAGTTAGTATATCATAGATAGATTTAAATTGAGAAGAAAAAAAAAAGATTTCCGCATTCTTAGTCGTCCATTAGAGTCAAGAAGTAGATAAAGTAACGATCCGTCTAAGGCAGAGAAGGCGGGTCGCTACAGGTGGTATCAGAGCAGTTCCCATTCTCCAGCATCACACACACATCAGCATCAACCTTGCTGTCTTTAAGTAAAAAAGCTTTAGTTTCAGTTTTTCTATTGCTCCTTTACTTAATTGCAGTATAAAGAAATGCTTAAGTACTTACTCATATGTGCATAGAACAAGGAAGCATGTTTAATACCTTAGTATCACGGAATCATGTTTAATCCCTAGAATGGATATTAGAGAAATGCTTAAGTACTTACTTGATTTGCCCAAAAGTAAGTTTTGGGATTATGGCACGCAAGGTGCTTGATAAAAGTTTTGAGTAAGACCAAGGTCTTACTAAGCCCTAGAACGAGTTCTAGGACTAAGAAATGAGATAAGAATCAAGACCAAGGTCTTGTTATATCCTAAAGCAAGTTTGGGAACATTACCATTAAGTGTTAAGTTATACATTTGAGGACGTCCTAGAAAGGCCCAAAACGAGGAGCAAGCTCCTAGAGGGCAAGAGGCAACAGAGTCAGTACCCCCACCAAATCTCTTAGACGTGGTGGCTCAGTTACAGAGACAGTTAGCAGAACAACAGCAAGTTATTGCCACTAGGATGGCTGACCAGCAGGTCGTTATTATGACCTTGCCGGTGGCGAATGTAGTGGCACCAGTTGTGATCGAAGACCCATCGATTACATCTGTAGTCCGGCAAGGGGGGTAAGGCAAGAAGCGTACCGCATTCAGTAGAAGAAACTGAAGCCAGGGAACTTCCCAGGCACAAGCAAACCATGGGATGCTTAAGCATAGTTCAAAACGTTGGAAAGAATAGTAGGGCTACTGGACTGGCATGAGGTAGAGAAGATAAAGTGTGCATCTTTCTGCCTTGCGGGAGATGCTAGAATATAGTGGAAGAGAGTCAAGGCCAAGAGAAATGTCAGCCAGATGACATGGGCCGACTTCGAGACTGAGTTCTTCGAAGAATACTTTCACATGCAAGTAACCAACAAGCATTATGATGAATTCACGGAGTTCAGACAAGGAGAACTATCCGTGGATGAAGCAGTGAAGATGTTTAAGCGGTTAGCTCATCTGTGCCCAGAGCTAGTTAGCACAGAAAAAGAGATAGTTAGGCTAATGCTCAAGATGTTAAGGCCTGAGATAGCGTTGAAGGGGGCTAGCGGTGTTAAGAGGCTGCAAACCCCCGAAGAACTAATAAGTAGTGCTTTGATCACTGAGCACTACTTAAACAGTATAAAGGTCACCAGAAAGGTTGAACGATGAAGTTCTTAACAACCTTACCGTCAGGGGAAGTAATGGCCTCTACTGAGAGGCTAAGGGCAGTATCAATCTAGATTTCCAACCAAGAGCTCTACAGTGACTTGTTAGTCCTTGAGATGAAGGATTACGATGTCATTTTGGGAATGGACTTCTTGAGCAAGTATAATGCTTCTATAGACTGCCGCAAGAAAAAAGGTCAAGTTCACACCAGAAGCAGAACCTTCATTTGAGTTTATTGGAGACCCAAGGAGAAAGATAAATAGGTTCCTACCTACCTTACAAGCTCAGAGAATGTTAGAGAAGGGGTGCTCTGGTTTTCTAGCTCATATAGTAGATGCAAGTCAAAGAGAAGGATTGGAGAGAGAAGAAGTGAGGGTAGTCTGTGACTATCCTGAGGTGTTTTGTGCATAAAGAAGCCGAAAGACAAGTGCTTTGTGTACAAACAGTCAGGACATTGGAAGACGGATTGTCCCCGTTGTCAGAGTAGTACCGTAGGTATATTTTCTTCTTGTGTCATTGTAACATGTTTAGCGGTGATATCTACCGGTACCTAGTGGGTAGATACGGATGCTACTAATCATGTCTGCATTTCTGTGCAGGGGTTCCAGGAATCCCAACGGCTAGCTGAGGAGGATATTGCTGACTACATGGATAGGATATGGAGATGACTTTTGCAGTGGGAGTTTTATCTATTTCATTTGTGTCTTTAACATAGGATGACATAGTTTTGGATTTATAGAGATTTCCTTTTGTACTTAGTTTTTGGAGAGAACTTTTTATTCTGTTTCTGGAATAAGATATTTTCTATTGCTTTTATTTGTTAAAAGTGGAATAGAAGGAATATCTGGTGAAGTACATAGATAGGAAATTAGTATATAAAACCAAAAGGCTCCCATGATGCAATTAATAGTTTATCATCTTAACTAATATAAGAGAAAGGTTCCTTCCAAGTAAAACCAAATATATATTTTGTCTCTAAGGGTTGGTTTGTTAAACTCTAGTAGGATTCAAAAGGTGATCAACCAAAAGGCCTTAGGTGTAACGGCCCAAAATTTCCCATATGAAATATGGTGGAATTCATGAAATAGTATCATGAAATATTATGAAATATTATGAATTCATAAATACGAAATATTATGAAATTCATGAAATAGTATCATGAAATATTATGAAATATTATGAATTCATAAATATGAAATATTATGGAATTCATGAAATAGTATCATGAAATATTATGAAATATTATGAATTCATAAATATGAAATATTATGAAATTCATGAAATAGTATCATGAAATATTATGAAATATTATGAATTCATAAATATGAAATATTATGGAATTCATGAAATAGTATCATGAAATATTATGAAATATCATGAATTCATAAATATGAAATATTATGGAATTCATGAAATATTATCATGAAATATTATGAAATATATGAATTCATGGAATATAATTAATATTATGAAATTTCATGATGGGCTTGGCTTAATGGGCTTGGATTGGTGCAAAATGTGATAAAAAGAAAATAAAGAAGGGAGGAAGCAGGGATTGAACCTTGAACCTCCTAGTTGCACTAGCAATATCTTAACCATTGCACCAAGCCATGCTTCTTGTTGAGAGAATAAGAAACATGCTTGTTAAGTGTGTAAGAGTGAAGAGACATGTCTTTTCATGAGAAAAGTATAAATAAGGGGAAGTTGGAGTAACTTCCTTCTCTTCTCTTCTTCTTCCTCTTCACTCTTCCCCACCGAGACCCTCTCCCCTCTCCTTCTCATTTTCGAAAATCAAGTCTAGGGTTCTAGCCCTAGAAAAGTTGGAAGGAAGAAGACCTTTGAAGGTTCTTGCCACTACTAAGTCTAAGGAGCCCTAGAGAAGATTCGGAAAGGATTTTCACTTGCCCTACAAATCTAGGGTACCCTACGGACGAAGAGAAAGAGAAATCCAAGCGAAAGGATGTAAGTATCCCCTCGCCTGCAGTGTAATAGTTCTTGAATGTGGTATCCTTTAACATGTTGTAAACAAAAACCTAGGGTTTTTGTTCTTGTATGTTTCGGCCACCCCCCTTAGGGGAAGGCCTTGTTTTCTTTTGTTACATGATTAGACCCTTGACACTTAGGGAATATGTGTATATTGATTTCCTTCATGATAGTTGAACAAAAGGGAAGAAGAACTAGGGTTTTGGTTCTTGTAAGATTCGGCCACCCCCTTAGGGGAAGGCCTTGTTCTCTTTTGTTACATAATTAGACCCTTGGAACTTAGGATATATGTATATGTGTGGTTTATGCAAAATGTTGTGAACAAAACCTAGGGTTACACCCTTGTGTAGGTTTCGGCCAACACCCAAGAGGGGACCTTGGTTACCCCTTGATGCATGTGAAGACCCCTTGGAATTTAGAGTATACCTATATGTTGTGTCCCTACATTTTTGTGATAGCAAAACCTAGGGTTTTGAACTTGGATGGGTTTCGGCCAAGGCTTAGAAAAAGGGGTTAGTGAGGGTTGAATTATCCTACAATATATCCATGTTTAAGATAAGTATACAAGGTGTTTGAATAAATGTATGTGTGAATGATTAATGCAAAAGTCCTAATATTTCCCTACTCTTGATGTTTCGGCCAACCCACTAGGACTAGGGTTTGTAAAGGTCAAACTACCTTATGATATATGTTTATGGTTGCGGATGATCACATGTATATGTATGTGGTGTTAAATGGAATGGTTGATGAGGAAACCTTAATTGTTAGCATGCTTTGATATGTTTATGTATGAGGTGTTTTAAATGAGATGTCTGATTGAAATCTTAATTGATAGCATGCTACCACTTTCTACGATATGAGTATGACCTATGTGACCAAAGCTTGTCAGGTCTAAGGTAGGTTAAGTGGTTGAAATATGATGTATGATGAAATATGATGAACATGTATGAAATGTGATGTATATATGAACATGTATGACATATGATGCATGTATGAACATGTATGAAATATGATGAATATATGAACATGTATGAAATATGATGTATGTATGAACATGCCTTATAGCCCATGGGGCACACTTATGAAATTGCATGTGATATGTTAAAATGCTTGAAGGGATACTCAAATAGTATGGGATCAAGAGCACCCGAATGTGTGGTGTGTCCCTAGGGGATCTAGAGCACCCTTGAAGAGTGGTGTGTCCCATAAGAGTAAATATGGAGTATTCCTTAGCATATATGTAACAGCATGATAAGTATTTTACTTTTAAGTTGTGTACCCGACTCGGAAGGGGGTCGTTAAATAAATCCGGGGTGCATGTTAACGTGGCTCCGGTAGGACGGAAGGGTCCTGCTCTAATGACTTGGTGGCTCGCTACCCCAATTCATTAGGGAACGCGCAATAGTTCCGCGCGATAGTTGGTACACAACAGGGCCCGATATGATATGGATGTATTTTTAAGTAATACCATTATGGAAATGTTTTGAAAACATTCATTGAAAATATTTGTAATATGTGAAGAGTATGCTTGAGGTACTTGATACTGCATGTTAGAAACTTGGATGTTTAACATGCTTTGATGAACTCATGCTTATGATTTATTATGTGTACATGTTATGCTTTCGTATGGTTTTAGCGAGTAGGACAGGATCCTTACTAAGCATTTATGCTTACTAGTTTATGTGTTATCTTATGCTGCAGATAACACTTAAATGGAAGGAAGAGGCAGGAGGCTGAAGATGTGTGGGGTGGTGGCTCGGGAAGAAAGATTTCTATATCTACATATTTATGCTTATGTTATGCTCCTTGACAATGAATGATAGTGATTAGGATTGATATTGCATGATAATAGTTACACTTGGAATTTTCATATACTTGATTTATTGGATTATATTATGGTGTGAAATAATATGTGAACTTGATAATTTTTGCAAGCATGCTTAGTACCTAGTTCTCTTAAGTCCTTGCATTGTTGTTTTAATGTCATGCTAGGAGATAGAAATAGAAAAAAAAATATTACTATACGATTGAATGTACGTAACCCCGCCCCGAGAGTAGATATAAGGGCGGGCGTTACAGGTTGGTATCAGAGCAGGTTTCCCCTCCACCACACACACATCAAGCTTCATCCTGCCGCTTCCAAGTAAGAGATCCTAATCTCGCTTTATTTTAGTCCATGTACAGTAATGATAGAAATAGAGATGGTTTATGCTTGCATAATATAGAGATGATTTATGCTTGCATAACAAGGAAAAGTAGCTGTAATTCTCATGTTAACTTATTTATCATCTGTATGATAGACATATGGCTAGAAGACGTAGCAACCGGGGTAATGATACAGTACCCCCACCTGATATGATGCAAGTGATCACAGATCTGCAGCGTCAGGTCACTGAACAACAGCAGATAATAAACACTCTGATGACCCAGCAGGGGAACACTACAACCCCGCAGGGAAGTCAGAATGTAATGCCTACTGAGCCTCCAACTGCACAGGCACCCCCGGACACTCCGGCCCGGGGAGCCCGACAGGAGGCCTATTTGATTCAGTGGCAGAGACTGAAGCCGGAAAAGTTCTCGGGCACCTGCGAGCCCTGGGATGCTCAGGCCTGGCTCAAGACAGTTGAGAGCACAGTGGAATTATTAGACTGGCCTAAGCATGAGAAAATTAAATGTGTCTCGTTCTGCCTCACTGGCGACGCCAGGATGTGGTGGGAACGGGTAAAGGCTAGAAGATCAGTGGACCAGATGAAGTGGAAGGACTTTGAGTCCGAATTTCTGGAGGAATTCTTTAATATTCGAGTCACAAACAGACATTTTGATGAGTTCACTGAATTCCGGCAGGGAAATCTCTCAGTCAACGATGCCGTTAAGCAATTTAACAGACTGGCACGATTATGTCCGGAGTTGGTCAGTACAGAGAAAGAAAGGGTCAGATTAATGCTCAAGATGCTCAGGCCCGAGATAGCTCTGAATGTGGATGGTGGCGTTAATAGGCCCCAGACCGCAGAGGAGCTGTTCAGCAGCGCCCTTATTACTGAGCATTATCTAAAGAAGATGAACCCGCAGAGCCAACCACTGACCGCCAGCAAGTGTCAGGATCAGTCGGGAGGTCAGAAACCTCCGAATAGCAACCCCCACTGGAAGGAGAACCAAAATGGAAAGAGAAAGCCAGGGGATAAATCTGCCAGTGGTTATTTAGGCAAGAAGCCTAAATATCCCCAATGTGCTAATTGTGGGAAGATGCACCAAGGGACATGCCTTTTAGGCGCTAGGAGATGCTATACTTGCGGAAAGGAAGGACACATGGCCAGAGAGTGTCCTGCTGCAGCCAAAGCACCTCAGCCGCAATATGATCAGTACAAAGGTGCTCCTCCCCAATTACACCGGATGCAGGCAGCTATAGATGGTACTCACATATGCCAGGGGAGATTAGAGGCCCCGCCTGCCACAACAAACGCCAGGGTTTTCTCTCTTACGAAAGAAGACATGGCGACTGCCTCTACCGTTGTCACAGGTCAGATATTTATTTATAATCAGTATGTTACTGCTTTATTTAACACTGGGGCAACGCATTCGTTTATCTCTATGCAATATGCCAAAAGAAATAATATGTCACTGCAAGATTTGGACTGCAAATTTCTGACAGCACTTCCCTCGGGTGAGGTGATGCCCTCTACCCAAATACTATGTGCCGCACCAATCAGAATCGCAGATAGGGAACTCTACTGCGATCTGATAGTGCTTGATATGTCAGATTATGATGTGATATTGGGAATGGATTTCTTGAACAAATATGACGCCTCCATTGAGTGCTGGAAACGAAGAGTTATCTTCCGACCTGAGGCGGAAATTCTGTTCGAGTTTATCGGAGAGCCGAAGGAGAGGACAAGTAAATTCTTGTCGGCTCTGAAAGCAAGAAAGATGTTAGAAAAAGGATGCTCTGGATTTCTAGCTCATGTGGTTGATACCAGTCCTACAGAGGGGCCAAAGCTAGAAGACGTCAAGGTTGTATGCAATTACCCAGAGGTATTTCCCGATGACTTACCAGGGTTAGCACCTGAAAGAGATATAGAATTTGCAATTGAGTTGGTTCCTGGTACCAACCCTATTTCTAAGGCACCGTACCGTATGGCGCCGACAGAATTAAAGGAGTTGCAAGGACAGTTACAGGAGCTACTTGACAAGGGATTCATCCGCCCTAGTCATTTCCCTGGGGAGCCCCCGTACTGTTTGTAAAAGAAAAGAAGGATGGGTCGATGCGAATGTGTATCGACTATCGGGCACTGAATAATGTGACTATCAAGAACAGGTACCCTCTACCCCGGATAGATGACCTGTTCAGATCTTAGACCGGGAAGTTAAAAAGCTAAGGAACAAGGATGTACCCTTAGTAAAGGTTCTGTGGCGGAACGAACGATTCGAAGAAGCCACGTGAGAACGAGAGGAGGCAATNCCTAACCTCCCAGGTTAGGATTTTCCAACATCATGCCTAATCCTCGATTAGGACTTAATCATAATCATCACAATCATCACACCTAACCTCCCAGGTTAGGGTTTTCCATATCATGCCTAATCCTCGATCAGGACTTAATCATAATCCGCCTAACCTCCCAGATTAGGATTTTCCATATCATAATCATTCTCTTAAACTAAAATCGTTGTCAACACCAAAACAGCAATCAGGGCCAGACTGCATCAACACTTCGATGGATCAGATTTTCAGTATTGGAGGTCTCGCATGGAGTACTACCTCAAGACCGACATCGAAATGTGGTTCTCCGTAAAGGAAGGCTTCACCCTTCCAAGTGACGCGGAGGGAAAAGAATTGGAGTCCTCACGGTGGTCGGCTGAGCAAACACGAAAAGGAGAAGCCGATGCGAAGGCGGTGGTGACTTTGCAATGTGGAATGAACAAAGACCAACTAATCAAGGTTAGTCCCTTTACAAGTGCAAAGGATTTTTGGAATAAGCTCATCGAACTCCATGAGGGTACTCGAGATTCAAGAATAGCCAAGAGGGACTTGTTCTTTAACCAACTACAAAATCTCTCCATGAAGGAGAGTGAAACGGTAAGTGAGCTTCATAGTAGATTCAAGGAAGTCATCAACGGTCTTCATTCTATTGACGAAAAGGTCGAAAACCACGACCTTGTGAGGTATGTGTTAAAAGTTTTTCCAAGGAATGCCTTGTGGTCATCCATGGTGGATGCCTATAAGGTTTCTAAGGATTTATCAATTGTAAAGTTAGATGATTTATTTTGTGAAATGGAGCTTCATGAAATGGCTAACAAAGGCCTCAAGGAGAAGGGGATTGCCTTAGTTGTAGGGGAAAAGACCAACAAGAAGAAAAAGGAGAAGAAGGAGAAGGAGGTTTCTTCATCTTCATCCTCATCCTCATCCGAGTCCGATTCCGACGAAGATGACAGCGGGTCTTCTTCCTCCGAGATGACCAATTTTGTTAGAAGGATGATGAGGAAGAGTTGGCGCTTCAAGGGTAAAGGTAACCATAGTGAAGTTAAGATTGATAAATCTAATATTACTTGCTATGAGTGTAGCAAGAAAGGACACTTCAAGAAGGACTGCCCAAAGCTCAAGAAAAAGGAGGATAAATCCAAGAAGAAGAAGAAGGCCTTGAAGGCCACATGGGATGAATCCTCCTCATGTTCATCCGAAGAGGAGAAGGAGGAGAAGAGTACACGTCATGTGACACTCATGGTAATTGAAGGAGAAGAGAGCAGTGATGAATCCACCGACTCCTCAAACGCAGCTTCATCATCTTCGGATGATGAAGAGGTAATCTCTCCCGAATTATACAAATGCTATAGAATCATTGCTTGTTTAACCGATTTATTGAAAAAGTCCAAAGTAAAGATTAAATTATTGAAAATAGAAGTTGAACAATTGAAATTCTCTAGGGATGAGGATGTTGATGATTTGCATGTTGAAATGTTAGAGGATGAAAACAAATCATTGAAGAGTGAAGTTGAGAGGCTCAAGAGTGTTCTTGAGAAATTCTCAACAAGCTCAAAGACCTTAGATATGATTCTAAATGCACAAAGGGTTGTCTACAATAAAGCCGGTATTGGTTACCGACCCAAAGAACCATCATTTGTGTCCTTAATGTCTAGGGCTGATGTTAGACAATTTAAGACTCCTAGGGTTCAAAGGAAAGTAGTCAAGGCAAGGGTGCCTAAATCTTGCTTAATAGGTGCTTTATGTCCCAAGATTTGGGTACGTAAATCTTCTATTTTTCGAATTGTGTAGGTTGTGATTGAGGGGGAGCATCTATCAACTTGGTTCGTTGATAGTGGGTGCTCCAAACACATGACCGGTGATAGATCCTTGTTCACTACCTTTCAAAGAAAAAGTAGAGGTAATGTTTCCTTTGGTAACAATGGTAGTCTTAAGGTTATAGGAATAGGAGACATTCAAATATCCGAATGTCTTAGGATTAAGAATGTCCTTCTAGTTAAGGGGATGACATTTAATCTCCTAAGTGTCAGTCAATTGTGTGATGCGGGTTACACAATTGATTTTCAATCAAGTCAATGTCTAGTTAAACAACATGACACCTTTGACACGGTACTAGTAGGCACAAGAGTAGATAATATTTATCAAGTTTCATTTAAAAGTGCTACTAATGCTTTTGTTAAGTGTTTCATGTCAAGAGAAGATGAGTCCACTCTTTGGCACCGGAGACTAGCACACGTGAACATGAAGAATATCCGGAAATTGGCCAACAAGGGATTAGTACGTGGCTTACCAAGCATCAAGTATAAAAAGGACAAACTTTATGATGCATGTCAAATGGGTAAGCAAACAAAATCTGCACATAAAGGTAAAAGCACTGTAAGTACTTCTACCGCATTGGATCTACTTCACATAGACTTGTTTGATTGTAGCACTATTATATCCTTGAATGGTAGTAGATATTGTTTTGTTATCATTGATGATTTTACTAGATATACATGAACCTATTTTCTAAAATATAAGGACCAAACCTTAGATTTTTTTATTTCATTTTGTAAAAGAGTTGAAAATGAAAAATCATCAACAATTAAAACAATAAGAAGTGATCATGGAGGTGAATTTCAAAATCAATGATTTTTAGAGTTTTGTCAAGATAGAGGGTATAGACACGAGTTCTCTACTCCTAGAACACCACAACAAAATGGTGTTGTAGAGAGGAAGAACTGAGTCCTGCAAGAGGTTGCACGAAGCATGCTCAATGAGTACTCATTACCAAGTTACTTATGGGCTGAAGCTGTGAATACAGCTTGCTACGTGCAAAATCGAGTCATCATACATAGATTCTTAGGAAAGACTCCTCATGAACTTTGGTTTGGAAAACCACCTACAGTTAAACATCTTCGGGTGTTTGATTGTAAGGTGTTTATTCTAAACACCAATGATCATCTTGGAAAGTTCACAGCAAAAGCTGATGAAGGGATACTGGTCGGGCACTCCCTCGTTAGCAAAGCTTGCCGAGTCTATAACAACAAGTATAGAATAGTTGAAGAGTCTTCTGATGTTGTTTTTGAAGAAATTCCAAAAGCAAATAATCAACCAGAAGATGTCGAAGGAGTTCAACTCGAACTTAGGAAACTAAGTTTGGATGGGAATCCAAGTGTTGTAGATGGTGGTGATGAGTCTGATGACGGTGAGCCTAGACAACCCATAGATCAGCCGGATCCTGAGGCTGAGCTTGTGTCTAGTGATACCATACAAGAAGCACCACCTACACCGAGGCAAACTAGGTTAGCCTCTAGTCATCCCCAAGACCAAATTGTTGGAGACATCCATCATGGGGTTAGGACTAGATCATTCTTTAGGAATGAGGCTAATGAAGTTGCCCTAATTTCCGAAATTGAACCTAGAAAAATTGACGAAGTATTGAATGATCCCGATTGGATTATTGTCATGCAAGATGAACTAGGTCAATTCGAAAGAAGTCAAGTGTGGGACTTAGTCCCTAGACCCAAGAAGACCACCATTATTGGAACCAAATGGGTCTTCAAAAATAAATTGAACCATAAGGGAGAAATCATATGAAATAAGGCACGCTTAGTAGCCAAGGGCTACAGTCAAGTTGAAGGTCTTGATTACGATGAGACCTACGCTCTCGTGGCACGATTAGAGTCCATCCGATTGATGCTTGCATTTGCAGCACATCGTGGTTTCAAACTTTATCAAATGGATGTCAAATCGGCCTTTCTAAATGGTTTAATAAGAGAAGAGGTCTATGTTGAACAACATCCGGGATTTGAGAGTACCGAATTCCCAAACCACGTATTCAAGCTCAAGAAGGCGTTCTACGACCTTAAACAAGCACCCCGAGCTTGGTATGAGTGGTTGTCGACATTTCTAATTGAAACAAGTTTTGTTAGAGGACAAATAGACATTACACTATTTCTACGGAGAGATGGTGATGATATATTTGTGGCCCAAGTATATGTCGATAACATAATTTGTGGCTCAAACAACAAGGGCTATTTAAATGAATTTATTAGACACATGGAGAGTGAATTTGAAATGAGTCTAGTGGGAGAGTTGACTTTCTTCCTTAGACTTGAAATCAAGCAAACTCGTGACGGAATCCATGTACACCAATCAAAGTACACACTGTTGGTGCAGACAGCACCCAAGTCGAACCTGGGTTTTGATAATGGAAAAGGGTTCAAAAGTTAAGATGCTATGTTTATCTAACATGTTACTTGAGTGTGCAGATTGAAGTCCTAGCGAAGGACTGCTAGGCACCTAGCGAAGGACTGCTAGGCACCTAGCGAAGAACTGCTAGGCATCGAAACCCTAAGACCTGGTGAAGAACTGCTGGGCACCTAGCGAAGGGCTGCTAGGAGTTGAAGACCTAGCGAAGGACTGCTAGGCACCAGGCGAATGACTGATTGGTACTGAAGACCTGGCGAAGGACTGCTAGGCACCTGGCGAAGGAATGCTGGGTAAAAGTCCAACCGGAGGAGCCGGTTGGCAACAGGTAAAATCTCCTGAGAGGAGTAGTTGAGGACGCGTTCCCCGTCGAGGGAACAGTAGGCGTCGGTTCGACCTAGGGTTCCATTTTGGAGACCCAAAGTCAGAACCAAGACAGCTACGGCTGTAAAATGCACTAACATGCTTGCTTTGTTTTGTTTGGTACTAACCCTGGATGCAGGACCGAAGGAACGAGTTTCTGCAGCTCAGAACACCCCAAAGGAGAGGGGCAGTAGCTGGGTTGGGCGCCCGGGAGGTCCCGGGCGCCCTAAGTCAAAGCCAAACAAGAGTTAGCAAGAAAACGCTTCGGAAGCTCACTGCTCTCGGGCGCCCCCAAGCTCCCGGGCGCCCCGGATGCCTCGGGCGCCCTGGGTCCAAGCCAACGAAGCAGATAGAGTTCTATCCAGCCGAGAAGCCAGCAGATTGAGTCAACCTGGGTGCCCCCTACTTCCTGGGCGCCCCCGTCAAACCTCGAGCCCGATCCTGAAGGGATAAGGGCTGACCGAGATGTTTGCGGATCGTATGACACGCGGAGGGTGCCCCCAACGTGCCGGGCGCCCCCAGGTTCACTATATAAGGGGCTCGACCCCCAAGGCTTCCAGACACAGTTTTTTCAATGCCTCAATACTCTTCGTTCAAGCGCTCTGCTCCGGAAACTTCTGATCTCGAGGTTCTAGCGCCGACGATGACCCTACGCATCGAAGAACGATCCACACCGAGCGTCGGTAACGAAGAGTTAGATTTCTGTTTTTACTGCACTACTACTGTACATCTTCTTGTAATTATTTGCGTGATTATAGTATTGCCCGCAGTAAACGGTCAAGGACCGTGGGCCTTGGAGTAGGAGCCGACCGCGACTCCGAACCAAGTAAATCCTTGTGTTCGTGTTTGTGTTTGTGTTTTAATTTCCGCTGCTCATTCTCTTAAATTTATATCCGAAAAGGTTTTACGATATTCACCCCCCCCTCTATCGTATTCTCTCGATCCAACAAGTGGTATCAGAGCGGGGAAGCTCAAATTTGGTGCAACCACCAATTTGAGAATTTTTTTCGGATTTTCTTCGAATTTTTTCTTCGTTAATCGAGGTTGGTGCAACACCACTCGATAATTTCTTTTCTTCCCGCACTGCTAATCCAAGACCAAGTCTTGGGATATTTTTTTTTTCTCTCTTTTCAGTAAATTTTAAATGGCCATGCAAGAAGGCTTCAGCACCGCCAGACCACCGCTCTTCAGTGGGGAGGATTTCTCCTACTGGAAGAGTAGGATGGAAGTCCACCTGAAAACTCAGGTGGACATGTGGATAATAATCCAGTCCGGACTGGAAATTCCGAAGAATGCTGACGGAGTACAACAATCCTACACTGAATGGGACGCTTCACTCAAAAAGAAAATTGAAGCCGATGCCAAAGCAACTCAAACACTTCAATGTGGCCTAACCAAAGTGGAGCTGAACCGGGTAGGCCCATTCAACAGCGCAAAGGAACTTTGGGGTAAGCTAATTGAACTACACGAAGGAACCTCCGACACCCGGATCAGCAAAAGGGACCTTCTGCTGAACAAGCTGTATACCATCAAGATGAACGACAGCGAAACTGCAGCTCAGCTCTACGCCAGAATTCAGGAGCTGATGAACGGTCTACACACCATCGGTCACAAGGTAGAGAATCGTGACCTGATCAGGTATGCTCTTAATGCCTTCCCTAGAAATACTTTGTGGACATCTATGGTAGATGCATACAAAGTTTCAAGGGACTTGTCTAAAATCAAGTTAGATGAACTATTTTCTGAATTAGAATTGCATGAGCAGACTAACTGCACCCTAGCCGAGAAAGGCATCGCTTTTGTTGCAAGTAAAACTGGAAAAATAACCAAGAGGAAGCCTCAACCTGCACCCGAGTCTGATTCAAACTCAGACTCAGAAGAAAGCGAAGGAAATCGACCTAAGCTGGTTTGGCTAGCTCGGGACTACTACAAAGAACTAAAAAATCAGTCCAACAGAAGAAAAGTCAGCCGAAGAAAGGAAGAACCAGTTGCACCTTCAAATGAGAAGAACAAACCAAATGTGACCTGTTACGAATGCAAAAAGAAGGGTCACTACAAGACTGAATGCCCTAATCTGAAGGAAACAAAGAAGACAAGAAAGAAGAAAGCACTTCAGGCAACATGGGACGAGTCCTCCTCCGAAGAAGAAGAAGAGGTCCCACAGTCAAACCTGCTCGCACTAACCGCCTCAGTAGAAATCGAGACCGAGTCAGAATCAGAACTGGACGACGGCAAACTCACGTTTTCAGAGGATGGCGAAATCACTGTAAGTGGTTTTACTAGAAATCAGTTAAACGAATTAATTGTCTATCTTTCTCGAGACTTGGCGAAAGCCAAACTCCGAGTCGAATCTCTCCGACAGAAAGTAAAACTCCTGAAAGAGGGAGCTGACTCTAGATCCTTAACTGAGAAAGTTCAAGAAGAAATCTCTACTCAAGTTGAAAAACTTGAGAAAGAGAACCCCTCCTTGAAAACTCAAGTCAAGGACCTTATATCAGCCTTAGAACTCACTTCTGGTTCCAAGGGTCTTGACATGATTCTTGGAAAATAGAAGTCGATTCTAAATCGATCCGGATTAGGCTATAGAACCAAGTCTAGACAAAGATCATACTATGCTATACTGAACCAGTCCAGACCTAAGGTTCAGGCATGGGTACCCAAACTGTGCCTGAATAAACAAACTGGATCAAATCAGTATTGGATCCCCAAGGACAAGATTCACATCTTGCCGAACCATTATCGTGGCTTTAGTCCAGGGGGAGCCAAATTAAAAATAATATTCATAGTTAGATAAATTTCTATTCTTGTTTTTAAATTGCATGATTGATTGTTTATTTAATTTCTGCAATTTACCATGCTTAGACTTAGGACTGGTTAGCTTAAGGACTGAACCAACTTAACTGAAATTTGAACAACATAGTATTGGGTGGCGGTGAGATGATAGTACGTTAGGGAAGCCTCTTCTAATAAGGTCAAGTATACTCTACTTGGTCTCTTTAGACTGGTGAAACTAGCCGAAGCTACCGATCCAAGACCCAAACTAGTTAGACCAGAATTTTTCAAAAAATAATTTTGAAAATGAAATTTCATTAAAAGGCTTTGTCAAGGAAAGGGTTGATGATCTAATAAGGCTACGGACAAAGAAGGCCTAGTGCCTCGCCAAGACCTGGAAGTCAATTTTTGAAATTCAAATTCAAATTATTCTTTGTCAAATTCGAATCTAACACAAGTTTTCAGTTAATTGTAGATTCAAACATCATTTTAAATAAACTCAAAATCAACTATTTTCAAAATTAATTTAAAATTTTCAAAATAAATCATAATTTTGTAAAATAATTCTATCTACTAAAACATGTCTCACAAAACCTATAAGGCTAACGTGATTGACAACTCTAGAATGGGCGAGAGGGTAAAAAGTTAACTTAAATAAAATTAAGTTTATCTTTGTACTGTTGTTTAGTACAAACATTAAATTATGTAGCTTAGAACGGACTTGATTATTGCTTGATTTAAATAATAGTCAAACCATGGTCAAAACAGTCAAACCATGGTCAAAGCAGTCAAACCATGGTCAGAGTAGTCAAATGATGGTCAAAGCAGTCAAAATACTTAATCCATGGTCAAATGGTCAAACAGGTCAACAAAACAACAAAGTTGTCAATTCCCACCTAACCCGGGCGCCCGTGACTCCTCGGGCACCCCCACATCTCTTTCACTTCGTTCAAGGTAGAAAAACTGCCATGTCTCCCTAACTAGGGCGCCCCGGCCCTTGCGAGCGCCCCCAGGACCAGTCAAAGGCAGCAAAGCTGCCATCCCTTCCTGACCTGGGCGCCTGGGTCATCCCGGGCGCCCCCATCCAGCAGCAGGTCACTGCTAAAACAGTGACCATCTGACCCGGGCGCCCGGTAGCTCCCGGGCGCCCGAGCTAAAATGCCTATATAAGCCACCCGAACCTCCTCATTTTGCCACACCCAAAACACCTCTCTTCTCCAACTCTTCTTCTTCCAAGGCGACCTAACACCCCCCGAGTGACTCTCTTGCTCCCTCAACCTCGACTATGCCTCCCCGAGCGGCTACTCGGTATGATTTTTCTTACGCATTTAAAATTATCTTTCTTAAATTCCTTTCCTTTAAATGCATGCTTCTCATCTTAGAAAACGCCGAGCAAACCAAGCAAACCCCGATACCGAACCTAGTCCCGATCCTAGGTTCCCAACCTTAGAACTTTGCAATAAATTTGCTCGAACAACATATAAACCTATAAAAACGAGTTATCTCAATAGGCAATTCTTCACTCAATCTTGTCCACTGGCCATAAATGTTATCAATTTTTACCAACTAGACAACCTTGTTTTCTGCACCCATCCTATTAACACAACCCTATGTGCAGAATTCTATAACAAAATAGTTAGACAGAATGATCTTATGTTTGTCACCACCGTTCAAGGGATGCCCTTGACAATCACACCTTCATTGCTCAACCGATTCCTTGGACTACGACCTCTCGGTCCACCTTTTGTTGTTATCCCCCTAGGGATCCTCCATTTGATGCTCCTTACTCTCATATTGACCTAGATACTCTACACTCCTACTTCTATAGGGATGCTAGGAACCCCTTGGCCAGACGATTTCAGTCTGTTGACCTTCAGGTCCAGGACTATGCTCTTTATAGAGTTCTAGTCCGCTGCATTTTACCGTTATCTACTAGGGACGTCGCGACCATGCGACCATTTCATACCTTCCTTCTATATGCACTGATTCATCATCTTGATATCGACATTGGACTCCACATATTCCACACGATTCTATATGCGTCCAGTGTTACCACTCAGGGGCGGGTACGCACCCCTTACTATCACATCATCACATCCATTCTTCATTATCACGGTCGTAGCATTACCGATGGAGAGATGACTGCGATGACTGACTTCGATGAAATAGGTTTTAGGAACTTTTCCCTAGCTGGTATAGAGGTCTCGGCTACCGGGGTTTTATCGTGGAGACGTCAGCGAGCCGGAGTCCAGATCGACTCCGACGAGGAGGTAGAAGTCGACGTAGCTGATCTTACGGCCGAAGCTCGGGAGCACATAGACGAGCCCGCACCTCCGACGTTTGGCGAGAGACTGACACTGCTTGAGACTGAGATCCACAGCCTCCGGGAAGAAGTGGAGGCAAATCATGCGGAAGAAATGGAGGCAAATCAGGCCCGATACATGGAGTATATGAACGCCCTCAGGGCCGATCGAGAGACCAACGACGCTCAGTATCATGAGATGATGTCACTGTTCCACTCTTGGCAGCCAGGCTCATCCGATCATCCCGGTCCCTCCTCCTAGATTAGATTGGTGACTGTTTGACTGCCCCTACTCAGTAGGGTTGACTTATATTTAACTTGTATGACTGTGCTGGTTCTCTCTTTTACCAGCTGACTTATGGAGTTGACTATTTGCTTTTCTTGATTAACTGATCTTTATTAGGATTATGCTAGGTAGAATAGACTTACTTTACTTCTGTTTTTCCTACTGCTTTACTTTAAAATCAGGTCTAAATTAATTTTAAAATTGCTTTACTTGATTTTAAAATTGGCATTTTAAAAATCAATTTTTCGACTTAGTTTTTTTTAAAAAAACTATCCCCTTCAAAATTAGGGTTTTTTCGCAAATGGACTTAGCCTAGACCCTAACCCTAGAACTGCATGCACCTATAGATCTAGAAGTCAGCATCTCACAAGCACCTTAGGGTACTTTTGAATGATAACCTAGAATGAGTTGAGATGCTTAGGTCTTTGCCTTAATTCAAGATGCTTTAAGTCAGTGCATCTGCAGTAATTGGGGCACTAAATACAAACGAAACAGTAATCAGGTTAAGTGTCAAGTTTAGAAAATCTAACTTGAACAGAATACTTTACTTGACTAACCCTAGCGAAAACTACTGTTTATAACAGTTAGTAAGTAGCTAATTGAGTTAGACAGGACCCTACAAAGATGATTCAAATTGATTTGGTTCAGTTTATATCTTGAATTGGTTCAGTACAGCACATTATTGCTTTGTTTTATTGCTATATCCTTATGTAACTTTTTGCTATATCGCTTTGTTTTTTGATATATGGCAAAGGGGGAGAGATTGGAAAGGAGAGAAGATTTAAATTTTTTTTTTCAAAATTCAAAATTCTCCTTATCCTTTCTTCAAAAAGTACTTAATTTAAGTTGCCTTCAAAACTGTTTTTTTTCAAAACTATCTTTTTCAAAACTGTCTTTTTCAAAACTGTCTTTTTCTAAAATTTCCAAAGTACTTGACTTAAATTGTTTTAAAAAATTTTCCAAAGTACTTGACGTAAATTGTTTTCAAAAATTTCCAAAGTACTTGATTTAAACTGTTTTCAAAAATTGCTAAGTACTTGACTTAAACTATTTTTCAAAATTGTGTCTAAGTACTTGACCTAAGATGTTTGCTATCTCTAAGTACATACTTTCAAACTTCTCAAATAGAAAAGTTTCTAAGTATAAACCTTCTAAAGTACTAAAGAGAGTGAATTTATTAATCAAATTCTAAAAGTACTTCAGAAGATGTTTAGAAAAATTTACTACTAAGTTATTGACCTAAAATTTTTCTAAAAATGTAAAATTTCTAAGTATAAATTTCAAGTACCCAACCAAAAATTTTTTTGGGAAAAAGTTTTTTTGAAAAATGTTCTAAGTGTTGAAAAGTTAATTCCATTTTTAGACTTAGAAATTTTTCAAACCCCACGAACCTTTGAAAAACCTAGGGGGAGATTCCTTTCAGGGGGAGGAAACTAAACTGGTATTTTACCTGTTTTGATTAACTTAACTTTTTGAATCGGGTTGCCATAAATCAAAAAGGGGGAGATTGTTGGTGCAGACAGCACCCAAGTCGAACCTGGGTTTTGATAATGGCAAAGGATTCAAAAGTTAAGATGTTATATTTATCTAACATGTTACTTGAGTGTGCAGATTGAAGTCCTAGCGAAGGACTGCTAGGCACTTAGCGAAGGACTGCTAGGCATCGAAACCCTAAGACATGGCGAAGGACTGCTGGGCACCTAGCGAAGAGCTGCTAGGAGTTGAAGACCTAGCGAAGGACTGCTAGGCACCAGGCGAAGGACTGCTTGGTACTGAAGACCTGGCGAAGGATTGCTAGGCACTAGGCGAAGGACAGCTTGGAACCGAAGACCTGGTGAAGGATTGCTAGGCACCAGGCGAAGGACTGCTTGGTACGTAAGACCTGGCGAAGGACTGCTAGGCACCTGGCGAAGGACTGCTGGGCAAAAGTCCAACCGGAGGAGCCGGTTGGCAACAGGTAAAATCTCCTGAGAGGAATAGGTGAGGACGCGTTCCCCGTCGAGGGAACAGTAGGCGTCGGTTCGACCTAGGGTTCCATTTTGGAGACCCAAAGTCAGAACCAAGACAGCTACGACTGTAAAATGCACTAACATGCTTGCTTTGTTTTGTTTGGTACTAACCCTAGATGCAGGACCGAAGGAACGAGTTTTTGCAGCTCAGAACGCCCCAAAGGAGAGAGGCAGTAGCTGGGTTGGGCGCCCGAGAGGTCCCGGGCGCCCTAAGTCAAAGCCAAACAAGAGTTAGCAAGAAAACGCTTCGGAAGCTCACTGCTCCCGGGCGCCCCGGATACCTCGAGCGCCCTGGGTCTAAGCCAACGAAGCAGATACAGTTCTATCCAGCCGAGAAGCCAGTAGATTGAGTCAACCCGGGCACCCCCTGCTTCCCGGGCGCCCCCGTCAAACCTCGAGCCCAATCCTGGAGGGATAAGGGCTGACCGAGATGTTTGCGGATCGTATGACATGCGGTGGGCGCCCCCAACGTCCCGGGCGCCCCCAAGTTCACTATATAAGGGGCTCAACCCCCAAGGCTTCCAGACACAGTTTTTTCAATGCCTCAATACTCTTCACTCAAGCGCTCTGCTCCGGAAACTTCTGATCTCGAGGTTCTAGCACCGACGACGACCCTACGCACCGAAGAACGATCCACACCGGGCGTCGGTAACGAAGAGTTAGATTTCTGTTTTTACTGCATTACTACTACACATCTTCTTGTAATTATTTGCGCGATTATAGTATTGCCCGCGGTAAATGGTCAAGGACCGTGGGCCTTGGAGTAGGAGCCGACCGCGACTCCGAACCAAGTAAATCCTTGTGTTTGTGTTTGTGTTTTAATTTCCGTTGCTCATTCTCTTAAATTTATATCCGAAAAGGTTTTACGATATTCACCCCCTCTCTATCGTATTCTCTCGATCCAACACACACAAGAGATGCTCCGAAAATTTAACATGAGTGATTCGAAGGAAGTTACCACTCCCATGGCTACAAACACACGTTTAGACAATGATGAGAGTGGTAAACCTGTTGACCTAACTCAATACCGGAGCATGATAGGTAGTTTGCTATACCTCACAGCTAGTCGACCTGATATACTTTTTGCTGTGGGTATTTGCGCTAGGTATCAAGTCTGTGTCAAGGAATCTCATTTAATTGTTGTCAAGAGAAATTTGAATACCTGATATGGCTCGCATGTCGTACCGCGAGTATCAAATACAATTTAAGTATCGAACTCCTCTAAACTAATGTAGCATAGAGTAACTCGAGTCATCTCCCAACGAATATAATTGGTACATGATAATTCTCAGGATTGTATGTTATTTCTTTTGGGTTTCGGATATGAAACTGGGATTTGGATTTGAATGTTAATACTACGAAAAGAAATAGCAAAACATGTTTGAAATCTAGTTCTAATTAAGGAAAGACAATGCAGGTAAGGAAATCTAGTTTACCCTAACTACAATTGCAGCAAAGAAAAAGCAACTCGAAATAAGCATTCAAGAAATAGGGCATTAATGAAACCTAGACATGGAACAAAACTTATAGCATTAAAGAAATCTAGACTGATCTAACTTAATTGCATTTAAATGAAAACATGAAACATAAAGCAATGGAAGAGCAATACAAAACAAGAGTTAATCAACTAAGAAACATCACAATTGAAATTAACTGTTCTAAGAAGCATTTAACCAAACACCATACAAGCATGATTGAAATTGCTTCAAGAACGTGCCAATTGATATGGAAAAGTTCCATCAAATACAAACATTCACAATCAATCATAAACATTCATCAATTAACTCAAAACAACTCAAATTTCAATACAATAATCAAATCCTGGCTATGAAGTAGACGTGGCTGCTGGCTGTGAATGAAGTGAAGGAACTGCTATGATGAGAGTAGCAACTGTGATGCTGGAAATGCTGTGAAGTAGAAGAACTGTGAAGAAGTGGATCAAATTGCTGTGAAGGAATTTCTGTAACGGAATTGCTGAAGGGAATAAACTGCTGGGAAAGACATTGAATTACTGTGAAGGAACTGAAGCTGGCTACTAGATCTGAAGAACTGCTGTGAAGTAGGGGCTGCCGGAATTGGAGCTGTGAAGAAGCTATGGTGATCGGATGCTGCTGAAAAGAAAACTGCAAGGAACTGAATTGCTGTTAAGATCTGCTGCCGGATCTGATGAAGGCTAGCTACTGAAGGAGTTGCGAAGAAACAAAACTGCTGAAATTGAAAGAATTGCTGTAAAGGAAAACAAATGAAGGAATTGCAGTAAGAAATGGATCGCCGGCTGCGGAGGAAGATGGTTGATCGTTTCCTCTCAACCCGAGAGGAAATTGGTGAAGGAGATGGTCCACTAGGGCTCGAACCCCAGGCCCTAGCTCGTGCGATGGCGTGTGGTGGTGGAAGATGGCTGGCTGCTTCCCTCAACCCGAGAGAAAGCTGCGGTGAAGTCGACTAGGGTTCGGACCCCGAGCCCTAGCTGTGCGGTGATGATCCGACCGACGGCGAGATGGAGAGGTGGAGATCCGCCGGCCGGAGGAAATGAAGCGAAATCGCTGAGGTAGAAGGAGGTTACCCCCTTTGCCGATCGATACCCTCATCGAGTGGATGATAGCCCTTTTCTCTGTATCCCTTTGGTTCGGCTCAGCCTTGGTTCGATCCAGCCTTGGGTCCGGTCCAGCTTGAGTTCAGCCAAGCCAGCTTCAGCCCAGCACTTGGTTCAGCCAAGCCAAGACAACTTCAGTCCAGACTTGGGTTCGGTCCAGTCAGCCAAGCCAGAGCTCACAGCTCAGAAGAAAATTAGCAACGAACGGTTGAGATCGATTTGGCTTCATGCAACGGTCAGATCTCTTCAGATCTGAACCAAACTCCACAGATCCCAATCAATGGTCCTGATTTACCTATTCCCAGCTCGGATTAACCAGATCAGTGGTGGATGGTCTAGATTTTCCCTTTTCTTGAATGGATGGTCTAGAACATCTTCAGCTTGATCCAACGGTCAGATTACTTCTGATTTGGCTGAAATTTTCAGATCTTGATCCCTGGTCATGATTGATTCTATCTTGAACTCAGATTGACCAGCTATTGATCGATGGCTCAGATCTAGCCGTTCTCTGGAATGAACGGTTCCTATTAATCCGATGCTTGATCCCTTTGATCTGGATCGAATGCTGACTCAAGTCTGACCCGATTTGATCGAGGTCCATGATCATTTGAAGCCTACAAAATGATATTCAAATTAGTGCCAAAAATATCCCAAATATACAAAGATTTGAATTAAAAGCCAAAATCGAGGGAATACATGAAACCTAATACAATTGCAAACTTAAGCATATAAAATGTGAATCAAACATGGATTTTAGAGCCGAAAATAATCAACAAAATCGTGGTTATCAATACCTTAAGGGCACAATTGGAGTTGATCTTTGGTACCCCCGTACCGAATCATTTGACCTAATTGGCTACACCGATTCCGACTATCCTGGGTGCAAGTTGGATCGGAAAAGCACAAGTGGGGGTTGCCAATTCTTAGGATCATCACTAGTTAGTTGGTCAAGTCGAAAGCAATATTGTGTTGCTCTCTCCACGACCGAGGCAGAATATATTGCCATGGGAGAGAGTGTATCACAATTGTTGTGGATGATTCATACACTAGAGGACTATGGATTAAGCTATAAGGGTGTGCAAGTGTTGTGTGACAACATAAGCACAATAAACCTAACAAAGAATTCAGTCCATCATTCTAGAACCAAGTATATTGAAGTGCGTCACCACTTCATTAGAGATCATGTTGCTAGAGGAGATATTGTACTCTCACATGTAGAGTCCAAATCGAATCTAGCGGACATTTTCACTAAACCACTCCCCGAGAATGAATTTAGTTTCTTACGAAGGGAATTGGGAATGTGTCGTGCTTCATAGGTTTGACTAAAAAGCATTCAAAACCCTTCATGATTATTTCAAATTGTTAGGAACAATTATTGGGTAACTTGGGGACATCTCACACAAACTATAAAGTTCAACAAAATATTTTTGTTTGCTAGATATGGAGTGAGATGCTAGGATCAACCTAATTACTCAAAATGTCAATGCTGATATTAGAACGTTTTTGGGAAACTTTGATCCTTGAAAGTAAAGACAATAATCTGTTGTCCCTTTGAGATATCTAAATATCCTCTGAACCACTTTCCAATATCTCGATTGTAGGTTTGACTGGAAACGATTAACTAAGCCAACAACAAAGTTGATATTAGAACGTGTACACAATATAGTGTATATTAGACTACCAATGACACTAGCATATGATTTTCTCTTCATGTCGACTATTTTATCAGGAGTCTTGGGATACATACTTTTGCTCAGAACAGTATCTCTAGCTATAGGAATTTGTTTTGATGTTGTAATTTGACATGTTAAAGTGTTATAACATCTTAGTAACCTAAGCCTTTTGCCTAAGATATACTCAGTTTCTCCCATATCCATTATATCAAATTGTGATGAAAGTGATGATTTAACATTAATCACAAATTGTATATCATTTTGAGCTATTAGCATATCATCAACATATAATGATAAGATGACTAACTTTCCTTTCTTATTTTTGAGGTAAATACAATGATCACTACAACAAAAAAGACTTTTCACAGCGCACAAATTCACTTTCCGTAGCGTGCATTGCATGCTGCATAATTATTGCAAAGATTGGTATAACCTCTAACAACTCATTTCCTCTTAAACTTGAAACTACAAAGTTTTCTTATTTTACTGCTATTGATAAAAAGGTTTCAAAGCTATGGCATGATAGGTTTGGACACTTGAATTATGGAAGTTTAAAGTTGTTATCGACAAAAGAGATGGTTAGAGGACTGCCAAAGATCGACCAAGTTGAAGAAGTTTGTGAAGCATGCCAACTTAGAAAGCAACCCAGATATCCATTCCCACAACAAGCTGTTAGATCGTGTACGCTTTACTAGAGGGGGGGGGTGAATAACAACTTTTCAATTCTTCTCTACCTACGTTGTTAGCGTGCGCAAGCGAAAACAATAATAATAAAATCAAACAACACTAGCAAACCTATTTACGTGGTTCGGAGATGAAGCTTCTACTCCACGACAGTCCGTGAGGTGGACGATCTCTCGATCCTTCGGCGGATCACTTCCCGGATGCCCTCCGGCTAGCTCGTGTAGCTCCTTGTGGGTGGAGAAACCTCACCACAAACCCAAGTACACTTTCTGAGCACTAAGACTACTAACAAGCTCTAACCAAGCTTGTTTTGTCAAAAGCTCCAGCCCAAACCGAGTTCTCTTAAATAGAACTCAAGGCTGAAAACACCCCGACCAGTCGACTGCTCCCAGGGCATTCAACTGATCCTACTGAAATTCGACCGTTGTAGCTCAACGTTTAAATTTTCAACCTACTCAACCAACTGCTACCAGTCGACTGCTCCCAGGGCAGTCGACTGGTCCAGGGTCAGAAATATTCTGTGAGTTTCTGTGCTTGCTGGTAGTCGACTGTTATATTCCCAGTCGACTGCCTAGCTTACAAACACACTACTTCTCACTCCGAAAACCCTCCTCCATGTGTGCCTTCAAGTTCACTCCCTTGGCTTGCCCCTTGAAGTCCTCTTTCACCGGCTATCGTCCCTCGGATACGCACGCAAACCCTCAGCTTGTCTTCATGCCACCCTTCACGTGTGCCCTTTGAAGTCCACTTCCCGGCTTGCCCTTGGAGTCCTCTTCCCTCGGCTACGCACGCAAACCCTCAGCTTGCCTCCATGCCACCCTTCACCCCTTTCTAGGCTTTCCCTAGAATCCACATGCCCACCTTGGATATTCCTAGACCTACCCATCTTCCTAGGCATATGTCTCCCCTTCTTGGGATTTTTGCCTTGATCCTTAGGTCTAGAGGTCTTGAATTTTTCATGATGCATGACCTTTCTAGGGTTTTGATCTGATTATGCACAAGCAAGTATTTTTCATTATTTCTAGCATATATGGATGAATAATTGACACTATTTTAAACATGCATGGAGGAACTTAAATTTGAATTACATTTTAACTTAAGGTTAGGAATTACCTTCCTTACCCTTGGAGCTCCCCCTTGATGTGAGTTTCTTCTCTTCTCATCCTTCTCCTATCTTCTCAAGCGCTTCATTTTCTTGAGCTCTCCTTTTCTTGGACACTTGGTGTGGTAGTGCCTTAGCTCTCCACATGTGAAACATCTAATTTTCTTTTTTTTTCTCTTGGGCTTCTCCATTCCTACAACCCATGTTAGATTTAAAAGACATTGAAATGAGTTTAGAGTTTATCTCCTTTTTCTTACCCTTTGGACACTTGTCCTTGTAGTGTCCCTTTTCATTGCACCCAAAGCATATGATATGGTCCTTTGTCTTTGCTTTGGTGGAGGTTGAAGCTTCTTCTTGTTCCGGTATAGATGAGGGTCTCTCCTCCCCCTCAATCCTTGAGATTGACACCTCTTCTTCCTTCCTTGATGAAGTGGATGACTTCTCACTCTCTTCTTCCACTTCACTTGATGAGATGAGCAATTCTTCTTCTTCTTTATCTTCTTGGACCATTTCACTTGTCTACTTGGACTCTTCCACTAATTGATCTGGTGTAGGTTTCTCATGACATTCTTCCAACTTAGTCCACAACTCATATGTACTTTTATATTTCCTTATACAACTCAAAACATTATTAGGCAAAATTTTTACTAATATACCAATTACCTTCTCATTTGCCCTAGATTGTTCTTGTTGCTCCTTAGTCCAATATCTCGGTCGGAGCTTCTTTCCGTGCTTGTCTTTTGGAATTTCAAAGGGCTCTTCTATTACCATTCTACACTCCCAATCCATTCCAAGCCAAGTCTCCATCCTTGTCTTCCAATAACCAAAATCTTCATGATCATAGGATGGTGGTGTGTTGACATCATCCCCTAGCTTGTTTTCCATCATTTGTCCCTCTAGCTTTCTTGCTCGCTCGATGGTTAGTCCGTAGATGAGCTCACCAAGCTCTGATACCACTTGTTAGATCGTGTACGCCTTGCTAGGGGGGTGTGAATAGCAACTTTTCGATTCTTCTCTACCTACGTTGTTACCGTGCGCAAGCGGAAACAATAATAATAAAATCAAACAACGCTAACAAATCTATTTACGTGGTTCGGAGATGAAGCTCCTACTCCACGACAGTTCGTGAGGTGGACGATCCCTCGATCCTTCGGCGGATCACTCCCCGGATGCCTTCCAACTAGCTCGTGTAGCTCCTTGTGGGTGGAGAAACCTCGCCACAAACCCAAGTACACTTTCTGAGCACTAAGACTACTAACAAGCCCTAACCAAGCTTGTTTCGTCAAAAGCTCCCAGCCCAAACCGAGTTCTCTTAAATAGAACTCAAGGCTGAAAAACACCGGACCAGTCAACTGCTCCCACTGAAATTCGACCGTTGTAGCTCAACGTTCGAATTTTCAGCCTACTCAACCAGCCGCTACCAGTCGACTGCTCCCAGGGTAGTCGACTGGTCCAGGGTCAGAAATATTCTGTGAGTTTCTGTGCTTACTGACAGTCGACTGTTATATTCCTAGTCGACTGCCCAGCTTACAAACACACTCCTCCTCACTCCGAAGACCCTCCTCCACGTGTGCCTTCAAGTTCACTCCCTTCGCTTGCCCCTTGAAGTCCTCTTCCACCAGCTATCGTCCCTCAGATGCGCACACAAACCCTCGGCTTGCCTCCATTCCACCCTTCACATGTGCCCTTTGAAGTCCGCTTTCCGGCTTACCCTTGGAGTCCTCTTGTCTCGTATCTAGGGTAAAGAGATAAGGAGAAGAGGCTTTTACCATATTAAGAATACATAAGAAAAAGGGGAGAATTGAAGGCAATTATATGTGTCAAATTGTGATGATTAGCCTTAGCAAACACATGAAATTATGTTTAGGTTTCAAAGTTGATACAAAATGACCATGTTTGAGGAAATTAGAGTTTGTACCGAAAGTCAAGCACATTTGATATTCTTTATGGAAACATATTTTTCTAGGATAAGGTATATCCTAACAAATGTGCTTGCAAACATTTAGATTTTTTTGGATTTTCTAAAATTATCTAAAGGTTTCTGAAATTAAGTTGGAATTTCAGAAGTTGACAACTTCCCAGGGGACAGTCGACTGGTAAGTCTGAAAGTTGATTTCTGAGGGTTTTTTTCAAAAATATGGTGAGTTCTTTTTGGCACTAAGGGGTAGGGTTGCTTGGGGCAATCTTTTGATGGTGTCAAAGGGGGAAGAACTTGGGGAGTTAAGTTAGGATTAACTTGACAAAAGAATGGATGGTGTTAAGTTTGGGAAGAACTTAACTTGGTATTATAATGTTAAGTTGGGTAGAACTTAACTTGGTGTTGGTTGTATGAAAATTGAAAATTGGGAGAAGGCATAGGTCAAGGGGGAGGTTGCCTCCTGTTTGTTATGCCTTGATTTTCATAGGTAATTTTGGGTTTTGTGTCAAACTTGGGAATAGTGATAGATATATTGTTGAATGTATTTTTCCCAAGTAGGTATGAGTACCACAAACTTCTCCACAAAATTTGGGAATTTTTGGAGGGTTGTAAAATTTCTGGCGCATTTCTAAAATTGGGTTCAGAAAGCTGAAATTGAGTTTTTCAACGTGCCAGTCGACTGCCCTTACAAAGCTGAGTGGGGTTTTCAGCCATTGGAAAATATCAAATTGATAACAAACAAATGTGTAACCTTGTGGGAGGTTAGTACACGGTGTTTATGATTATTAGGGGATAAAAGATCTAATGATTGGGATATTGTTTGAGTCTTTTTTATGTTAGGCAATGGGGGAGAAGTGTTGGGTTTAATTTGGGGAAACCAAACATGTCTTTACAAGAAATCCTAAGTCTAGGGGAAGCTTAGGTGAAGGGGGAGCATTGTTGCTCCATTCTTGGCGTAAGGGGAACCTTGGAGAGGTTCTTAAAAAGTCTTTGTAAGTCCAATGTAGGGGGAGCCTTGGGAGAGGTTTTAAAAAGCCCGTTTTGGTAAAAATCCTATGTCTTGGGAAGATTAGGTGGGGATGCCTTGGGATAGAATCCATTATTTGCATTGCATATGCATTGGCGGTGTAAGTCCAAGGTGAAACCTTGGCAACGTAAGTCCAAATGATTGTTTAACATTGTTATTGCTATTTATTGCTATTTGTTTTCCCAAACTTAAACGTATTGCCAAACATCAAAAAGGGAGAGATTGTTGAGGCAATCTATGGTCCAGAGTGACCATATGTTTTGATCTTTGGGCAAAGGGTTTAAGTTACGTTTACCCTTGTATTCTAATATGTGTATGTGAGTGTGCAAGATGTGTAGATTACACATATTGACTTAGCTGGACGGCTTCAGTACGGTGAAGGGTGACATGGAGACAAGTCGCGGCCTTGTGTGCGCACCTGAGGGACCATGGGATAGCAAGGACGATGAGCCGAGGGGAGCGGACTTCGAGGCGTACGTGAAGGATGGCATGGAGGCAAGCTGGAGGCTTATGTGAATCCGAGGGACGAGGGCCGAAGACGAAGAGGGCGTGAAGGCAACAGTCGAAGCTGCTGGTGAAGAGTCATCTGAGTCACGAAGGGATAAGAGCCGAGGGAGGAGGACTCCAAGGGCAAGCCGGGAAGTGGACTTCAAAGGGCACACGTGAAGGCTGGCATGGAGGCAAGCCAAGGGAAGGCTTGTATGCACATCCGAGGGACGATAGCCGGCGGAAGAGGACTTCAAGGGGTAAGCCAAGGGAGTGTACCTGAAGGCACGCGTGGAGGAGGGTTATTGGAGTGAGGAAGAGTGTGTTTATAACCTAGGCAGTCGACTGGGAATATAACAGTCGATTGCCAGCAAGCACAGAAACTCACAGAATGTTTCTGACCTTGGACCAGTCGACTGCCCTGGGAGCAGTCGACTAGTAGCGGTTGGTTGAGTCGGCTGAAATTCGAACGTTCAGCCACAACGGTCGAATTTCAGTGGGACCAGTCGACTGCCCTGGGAGCAGTCGACTGGTCGGGTGTTTTTCAGACTTGAATTCTATTTAAGAGAACTTGATTTGGGCTGGGAGTTCTTGACGAAACAATCTTGGTTAAGGCTTGTTAGTAGTCTGTAAAGCTTAGAAGTGTGTTCAAGGTGTGGTGAGATTTCTCCACCCACAAGGAGCTACGCGAGCTAGCCGGAGGGCATCCGGGAAGCGATCCGTCGAAGGATCGTCCACCTCACGGACTGTCATGGAGTAGGAGCTTTATCTCCGAACCACGTAAACAGTTGGTGTTAGCATTGTTTAGTTGTTAATTTTGTTTTATTATATTTCCGCTTGCGCACTAACAACGTGTAGGAAGAAAAACCGAGAAATTGCTATTCACGCAGCTCTAGCAAGGCGTAACGATCTAATACATGATTCAGCTGACTCTTCACCAGCAGCCTTGACTGTTGCCTTCGCGCCCTCTTCGTCTTCGGCTCTCGCCCCTCAGATGCACACAAGCCTCCAGCTTGCCTCCATGTCATCCTTCACGCATGCCTCAAAGTCCACTCCCCTCGGCTCATCATCCCTGCTACCCATGGTCCCTCGGGTGTACACAAGCGTCCAACTTGTCTTCATGCCACCCTTCAGCATACCCGAAGCCGTCCAGCCAAGTCTATATGTGTAACCTGCAATCCTGCACACTCACATACATATATCAAATACACAAGGGTAAACCTAACTTAAACTTTTTGCCCAAACATCAAAACTCATGGTCACTCCGGACCATAGATTGCCTCAACACAAGCAACTTGGAGAGCAAAAAGGTTGTTGGAGCTTGTTTATTCTAACCTCTGTGGAAATATGGCAACAGAATCACTTGGTGGGAGTAAATTTTTTATTACTTTCATTGATGACTTTACAAGAAAGGTATGGATTACAGTTTTGAAAGAAAGGTCACAAGCATTTCAGCTTTTAAGGATTTTAAAGTTGAAGTTGAGAATTATATTAGGTTTTATATCAAAACTTTAAGAATTGATCATGGTGATGAATATATTTCAAATGAAGCTGAGAACTATTTTAGAGAACATAGTATAAGACATGAGTTGACAGCTCGTTTTACACCACAACAAAATGGTGTAAGTGAAAGAAAAATAGAACTATTGATGAAAGTATAAGATGCATGCTCAAGCAAAAACGTTTACCAAAAGAATTTTGGGCAGACTTTCTTTTGCAGGTTATCTTAATAATCGTTCTCCAACAAAAGGCTTGAAAGATTGCACACCACATGAGGCATGGTATGGAAGAAAATCTGATATTCAACATTTAAAGGTGTTTGGGAGCATTGCTTATTCACTCATTCCACAAGCAAACAAAAACAAGTTTGATGACAAATCTGACAAGTGCATCTTTGTTGGATACAGTGAAAGAAGCAAAACCTATAAGCTATATAATCCAAAGACCAAAAAAAGGTTATGATAAGCCGTGATGTTCGTTTTGATGAAGATGCAAGTTTTGAAGATAAAAAAGACAAAGCAAATGAGATCCACATTCCTTCAATTAGTGAACAAGAATTAGAAGAAGAAAATTCTTTTCATTCACCAAGAGTTCACCAAGTTCTTCAGCAAGTCCCCCCCCCCAAGAGAAGAACCAATTTCTTTTGATGAAGCAAATAAGGAAGAAGTATGGAAAAATGCCATGATAGAGGAGATAACTGCCACTGAAAAAAATAAAACTTGAGAGCTCACTAATCTTCCTCCACATAAAAAATTCATTGGTGCTAAATAAGTATAAATGATAAAAATGAATGCAGATTGCTCCATCAATAAGCATAAAGCAAAACTTGTAGCAAAAAGATACCAACAAAAAGAAGGAGAAGATTTTACAGAGGTATTTACTTCTATATCAAAACTTGATACTGTTAGATTAATGATCTCTCTTACAGCGCAAAACAATTAGAAAATTTTTCAAATGGATGTCAAGTCGGTATTCCTAAATGGTGCTCGTCAAGAAAAAGTCATCTTGAACAACCTCCTGATTTTATTAAAAAGGCAGAAGAAGATAAAGTTTACAAGTTGAAAAAAGCTTTGTATGAGCTAAAGCAATCACCAAGGGCTTGGTATAGTTGCATCAATTATTACTTTGAGAAGAATGATTTTCGGAAAAGCCCATTAGAGCATACTCTCTATATCAAATCCAATCCATCTGGAGGCTTTATATTTATAAGTCTTTATGTTGATGATTTTATTTTTACTGGTACTGATTTGAAATTGTTAGATGATTTCAAACTCTCAATGAAGATTGAATTTGAAATGACTGATTTGGGAGAGTTACACCATTTTCTTGAAATTGAAGTTCTAAGATCCAAGCATGGAATTTTCATCACTCAAGAGAGTTATGCAAAAAAAATTTTGTAAAAAATCAAGAATGGAGAATGCAAATCCTATTTTAACTCCTTGTATTGTAGGATTAAAGTTGAGCAAGCATTGTGAAGGGAAATTGGTTAATCCAATTATATTTCGAAGTTTGGTTGGAAAGTTAATGTATCTGAGTATAACAAGGCCAGATATTACATATGCTGTATGTTTGGTGAGCAGGTTTACGGAGAAACCATTCTCTAATCATTGGGAGACGACAAAAAGAATCCTTAGATATGTGAAAGAAACTCTTGATTATGACATTTTCTATCAAATAAATATACCGGTTAATCTTATTGGTTATACTGATAGTGACTTAGTAGGAAGTATTGATGATCGCAAAAGTATCTCAAGTTATGTTTTTGATCTTGGAAGTGGAGTTATAACATGGTGTTCAAAGAAGCAGTCTATGTTGGTTTCCCATTCGGTTAGTATTCCTCTCCATGTCCCCGGATTAAAATGTTCTATTAATTAGAAATAATCTGGATGGAAAGAAACTTTTCGAACAACATTTTCATCATCGTACACTTCGATTGAGTGATCGCTTGAACAAACTTGTTGTTCAAGCAATCTAACTCCTTTGTCGAATAGCCGCGGAATAGATAATGAATTAGATCGCCGGTTCTTGTGTTTATCTTCGGGGTCCATGACAAATAAGCAATACAATTAAAATAGAACAAGAAAAATAAGATTATATCTCTTGTTTTACCTCTTGATCTTCTATCGTATTCCTATCATCTTCTTGGACGTCGTGTGACCGACGGTCCTCCAAGAAACGAAGCCACCAAAACCACCACCTCTTCCTTTCTTGCTTGTGCCGACCAAAAGAAGGAACCCTTCCTTCTTGTTGCCGCCGGCCCAAAGGAAAGGAGATGATCCAAACACCACCTTCTTCCTCTTGCTTCCCTCTTCTTGCGCCGACCCCCTTTCCCCTTACCTTGTTGCCACAAGCCACAAAAGGGAAAGAGACACTTCTCCTTAGCTTGATGCCGCCGACGCCCCAAAGGAGAAGAGAAGAAGAGAGGCGAAGTAGAAGAAGAAAGGCTCCTCTTGCTTCAACCCTAGCCGCGCGCCCCTTTAGGGTCCTTGCCAGCGCCGCACACCACAAGGAAGAGAGAGGGAGAGAGAGGAGAGAAAACCCAAGGCTTGGTTCTTTTGATTAGGTATTTGTTTCATTGCTTTATAAGGTATATATAGGCTACAATAGGGACCATGAGGAGGAGTTGGTTTTGGTCTCCTAACGGATCCTAAACCCAACCCGTTAATGATAACCCGCTCCACTAATGGGTTATCATTGAACTACTGTACCAACCCCATAATTAAATATGAGCTACATCATATTATGTGTACATAATCTCCCCGTGTTTAAGATATCGCATATCCATTAATTAATTAAATTATTGACAATTTAATTAATTAATATCTAACTCCATGAGTAGTACCACTCATCCTTATTATCATGTCGGACCAAGTCCACCTGCAGGATTTACATGATAAACTTTATGAGCTCCTCAAGGGGATATCATCATCCTAAAAATTAGGACACAGTTTCCTCCTATAATCAACGACACACCATATAAATAATTTTATTTCTCAATTTACCGGGCCTATTGATTTAACGAATAAATATCCATTTGTAAATTAAAAAATAGATATTAAGTATACGTGCTCGTTATTATATCGGGATTAAGAGCATGCACATCATAATAACAGAGGTCTTGTTCGATTATATAGTCATTATAAATCGAACAACCTCAAGTCGGTCATGCTCAATACACACAAAATATACTAGTGTAATTCTATAGTCAAGATAAACTAATACCAAATCACACTACAACTATTCCAATAGTTTATCCAAATCCATCGCAGTTATGAGCCACTACTTATACTTTACAAGGAACTGATAACATGATCTTCCGTGTGACATCACACACCATGTTATCTATAATGCAAAGTAACAGACAATTTGCACACATATAACAAATATAAAATGCAACCATGACCACTGTGATTCTTATTCCAAAATAGATGTTCATACAAAAGCTAGACTTATAGTATACATCCTAACAGTCTACTATTGCACTCTCTACTATAGAAGCAAAATATATTGCTATTTTTTTTGCAGGATGTCATTTACTTTGGTTGCGAAATTTTGGAGAATCTGAAACATGATCAAGAAGGTCCAACAACCTTCTATTGTGATAATAGCTCAACAATTTCAATTTCAAATTCGGTATCATTTCTTAAGAGAGCTTGTGAACGAAAGTATTGTTCATGTTGAATATTGCAAGACCAATGAACAAAAGGTTGATATCTTAATTAAACCACTTGGAGGACCTACTTTCACAAAAATTGAAGCTTAAGAATGAAGAGCAAGTTTGATTTACGGGAGACATTGTTAGAAGTCTAAATCAAATTGTATGCTTGGAAGACTAAACCAAATTGTATTGTTGGAATTCAAAATCAAATTGTCTTGGTCTTCATCAAATCAAGTTGGATTGAATAACATAGTGGCAAATTAAGTTAGCATGATAGATTAAAGTTGTCAAGTACATGTATTTGACATAATGGTGTATTCAATGTAGGAAGAACCAAATTATTTTTGGATTTCTTTTGTCATGATTATATAAGCCAAGTTGTAGCATGAAAAAACATAGGAAAAAAGGCTACATTTCTTCCTTAACCATATTCCTCTTTTCCCCATCAGTCCCTCTTTTGCGATGCAGTCGTCTCAAGGAGAAATGACGACACACAGTCATGATTTCCCGATGATTGCGGTTTGCAAGAGGCTGTTGTTCTTTTGCTCTGCGGCGATTGGTGGTAGATCGCAATATGATTGCGATTTCGTAGTGACATAAGCAAAACGTGATGGAGACAAACTCCAGCTGCGATTCCTGAACAGGTGCCTTAAGGCACGTCTTCAATTAACACAATATCACTTTGAGGCATCTTTACCACTTAACAATAGAGATTTTCACAATTAACGAATTTTTTGATTGAGCAAAAGTTTTAAAAGTGCATATCATTATTTTAATTCGAACATGCATTCCTAAAAGTGCTTGGGCAATGAGCATAATTATCATGCATTATTTTGGAACCAAAATGATATAACGAAGTAAATCAGAATCGTGCTTTGAAAATACCGCTTTGATACCATTGTTACATTTTGATATGCATGAACAATTTGTATAGAATTTTGATTTATAGAAGAAATAAAGAAACGGTAAAATATTTACAGTAATAGTAATCTGTTGGAAAAACTTGAATGATTGAATGGAGGGAATACCACTCTTACCAACGATAAAAAAAAATTATAATGACGATCCTTTTCGTATAACCAAATTCCTTTACCTTTCTTTTTGGATGTTTTTCTTCTCTCTTCGTTTCTCACTTCCTTGAGCGATCCATAGGGGTGGAGAGGTAATTTACCCAAAGTAAAAGTGGGTAATGGGCAACTCAGGTTCCTATTATCAATGCTAGAAACTCCTCCAAGGTCAGCTCCCCCAGCGTCGTCCGATGCCGGTGTTGTTGCTTCGGCACAATAGTGGCAGCGGGAGCCACCGCCGCTTGGGCTGGACAGAGGAGATTCCGTCAGACCTCATCGACCGTCATGTGGCTCAGAGTCCAAGAGAGAGTGAAGGATCCTACCGCTGGAGGCTGGCATTTTCGACGCCAGGTGATGCTGCGGTCCAGATATCCTTCAGCAGCTCGTTAATGTTCATCGAGCCGAAGTCCTTCTTAACTCCCCCCGACGAACTCTAGAACTCGTCGAACGTCAGCGAGTACATTGACATCTGTCGCGCAACTATTTCCTCCTCCTCCGCCGCCGCCGCCCTCCTCCTCTCCTCCTCATCCCCCTCCTCCTCCCATGATGATATGCATGTGAAAGTCCATTCTCGCTCATATCCTTCCCAAAGTCCCTTCTTCTCCACCTCTAATTCCCAAAACCTTCCAAATCCCCGCGAAATCTCCAAACCTACCATTATCAATCTCTCATATCGCATCAAATCATCTATAATCATAACCATCGAACAACAAAACCCTCAAATCCAAGCAATCAAACACTACAAATGCACCCCAAACAAACCAAGAAAAGATACTCCAATCGCCAAACCGAAACTTTCCCTGCAAAATGCTCGCGGTGGAAGAAGACTCGTCGCGTAGTCGTCGAACTCTCTGCCTACTAAAAAAAAAATGATGAACTAGGCGGCAGACAAATTGAATCTGGGGTGATCGGTTCGATCCCACGGAAGTTTCCCATCGATCACCAAGATAAATCGGGAAGCGCTCACGGTGACAATCTAGAAGTCCAACAATCCCAGGGTTCGCGCCAACTCTCTGCCTACTAAGTAATTGCGTGCGGAGGTTCTACTCGACACGTGCCTGCTCGATGAGCAGGTGCCCGAGGAACAGAAATATTTATTTCGCCCGGGTCGTACTGCTGATCATCTAGCGGTGTGTTTATTGGAAGGCAAATGGACCCCAACGATTCGATCGATTAAATACTGGGGTGCAGGAATCGGGCGGCAACCAGATCGATGTGAAAAGAGGGTCGACGCAGGATAGTCGCGAGCGACGGTTGATGGTGACCGCTATTTGTTTGGGAATTGTTGATTTTTGATTGAATTTTAAATATTTATGATGTATGTGTTTAGTCCCATATTGCTAAGTCAAGATAGGTGGAATGCCTTATATATCAAATCATTCCTACTATGCTTAGATGGCTTAGGGGGCCTACACGCATGCGCGGGTTGAGCCCAAACCAGGTGGTTTCAGGGGGTCTGGGCCGGAAATCCATAAACCGGGCGCGACGCAGGGGGTGCAAATCCCCAGCCCGTGAGCCTCGCGCTTGCGGGCGGCCAGGTTTGGTTTTGCAGATTTCGGTCTGGTTTTCTAAACTAATTTGGTTTGGTTTATTTTTATTTTTTTGAGAAATCGCGTCTTTCCTCAAAGTCGCGCACGACGCGACTCCTGTAGGCATCGGCGCAAATGCGAAGAGGCAATCAGTGCCTCTTCGGATCTAAAAGAAGGGGAAGAAGCAGAGATTTTATTCACTGCTTTCCTTCTCTCATTCTCCCTCTGAGCGATCGGCGCATTGCTCCTTTCGTTTTTCACGTTCTTCGGTCGATTTTGGGTCTTGAGGCTTCGCCTTGTGCGATCTGAGGTTGTCTCCTCGGCAGCGATCGTCTTGGAGTGCACCTACGACGCTGCGAGGTTGTCGAATCTTGGGGAATTTTGCCGGAGCCTTTGCACCGTAGGGCGGCAATCAATTCTCTAAGGACAGTCGGCACGCCGGCGCTTCAACCGGCAATCAATTCTTATCATATTCCTGCATCTATATATTTTTATTGTCTACTTAAGTGCCTACTTTGTATTTAACA
>JAGFNQ010007447.1:0-77776 GCA_024364735.1 Boesenbergia rotunda
CCAAATGGGCAATCGACTAATACTCTGAAATCCAGAATTTCAGCCTTTTCTGACGAGTTTCAGAAATGCACCAGAAATTTCACAAGTCTCCAAAAAATCCCAAATTTTGTGGAGGACATTTATGGTACCCATATCTACTTGGGAAAATACATTCCAAAATGTATCTATCACCATTCCCAAGTTTGACACAAAACTCAAAACTAGCTAAAAAGTTCAATAGAACCTTGACCTAAAGTCTTAGTTTTGGTATCCTCTTGATGTCTCTGCCCATGCCAACCCACAATGCATCCCTAGCATTGATTTACATGGCATTTATTACATCAAAAATCAACATTCAAGCTATATTGACCCCCAATGCCATATTTTCATGCATGAAACACACAATCCATGTGTCAAAACCCAAGAGTTGAGACTCAAGTCCGTCTTCAACTCTTTTGGCACATCCCATGGTCCATCTAGACCTCTAGGAGCACCCCTCCTAGGGTCCATTCACCATATATCCCAAAGGCTCCTAGAGCTCCCCCTTGAGCTCTGAGCTCTTAGCCTAGCTACCTCCCTAGGTGACTCAAGAAACACTAGACCACACAGTGCTCCCCCGGTGACTCTTGGTCTACAAAATTGACCTTCTTAACTTAGACATCTTATCCTTGGTTAAATCACTCTTGTTACCTTTGGATGACATCCCTTGTCATCCTTGGACTTTTCCTCCTTACCATGATTGTATGCCTCCCCGGCATACTTCTTTTTGTTGGCCTTAGAGGTCTTAGACCGGTATCCCAATCCCGATCTATCATAGTTGAGTTTCAAACTACCCAACACAATGTCTAAGCCCTTAGATCCAACCGTGAATCTTTCTAGGGCATTTTCTAATGTATCAAACCTTGCCCTCAAGACTTGATTTTTCCTTTCTAAATTTCTAACCGTTGAGTCCATATGTCCACTTTGGACATTCCTAGATCTACCCTCTTTTCTAGGCACATTCCTTCCCTTCTTGGGATTAGTGCCATGATCCTTAGGTCTAAAGGTCTTGGGTTGATCATGATGCATGCCTTTCCTAGGATTTTGATCTATCTTGTTAACCCTAGTCCTATCATTATATTTAAAACCAAAATTATGCACCATTAAGCATTTTTCATTAAAACTAGCATGCATAGATGGGTAATTAATACGATTCTTAACATGCATAAAGGAACTTGAATTCGAATTACATTTACCTCAAGGTTAGGAATTACCTCCCTTACCTTTGTAGTTCCCCTTTGATGTGAGCTTCTTCTCTTTTCTTCTTTCTCCCACCTACGTAAATGCTCCAGTTTCTTTAGCTCACCTTTTCTAGGGCATTTAGTGTGATAATGCCCTAGCTCTCCACATGTGAAGCATCAGATTTTCTTTTTCTTTTCTTGGGCTTCTCCATTTCTACAACTCATGTTAGATTTAACCGGAATTGAAATGAGTGTAGTGTGTACCTCTTTTTCTTACCATTTGGACACTTATCCTTGTAGTGTCCCTTTTCATTACACCCAAAGCATATGATATTGTCCTTTTTCTTTGATTTGGTGGAGGCTAGGTTGACTTCTTCTTCAACCTTGGATGAGTGGATGCTTCTTCTTGTTCGGTATAGTGAGGGTCTCTCCTCCCCCCTCAATTCTTGAGATTGATGCTTCCTCTTCTTCTCTTGAGGAGGTGATGACTCTTTCACTTAATTCTTCCTCCTCTTGGGTTATCGAGTTCACTTCCTCCGAGTTCTTCCACTACTTGACCTCGTGTAGGGTTTCTATAAAATTCTTCTACTTTGATCCACAATTCATGTGCATTTTTGTATGCTCCTACACCATTCAAAACATTAGTAGGCAAGTATTAAGCAATATGTCAATTACCTTTTTATTCGCCTTGGATTGATTTTCTTGTTCTTGATTCCAATATCTAGGTCTAAGCCTCTTCTCGTGCTTATCCTTTGGAATCTTGAAGGGCTCCTCAAGCACAATCCGAAGGCCCCACTCCATTCCGAACCACGTCTCCATCCGCGACTTCCAATACCCGAAAATCTCCATGGTCGTAGGCCGCCGGAGTGTAGATGTCATCCCCGAATTTTTCTTCCATGTTCTTCTCCCTCTAGCGTGTGCTCTTCTTGGAGTTATTCCAATCACGAGCGGTCCTTCGCTCTAATACCAACTGATGAATCGTTTTCAGTGTGCTAGAGGGGGTGAATAGCACTTTGTCGTTCGTTTCTCTATAAAGTCGTTAGCGCAGCGGAAACAATAATATGCAAAGTAAAATAAACAATGCTAACAACCTGATTTACTTGGTATCCATCTCGGACGGGTGACTAATCCAAGAATCCGTCGGTGGATCAACCCCCCGAATAACCTTAAGCTAGATCTGTCACTCCTTGTGGGTGGAGAAACCTCACCACAACACTTCGGACGCTCTCTGATCACAGTAGACTACTAACTCACTTTACCCAAGCGAGTTTCGTCAAGAATCTCAGCCACCACGAAGTCCTCTTTAAATAGGACTTGGGCTGAAACCCTCACTACCAGTCGACTGCCCCCAGGTCAGTCGACTGGTGCCACTGAAATTCGACCGTTGCACCCCAATGTTCGAATTCTCAGCCAACTCACCAGCCACCTACCAGTCTACTGCCCCCAGGGCAGTCGACTGGTCCCAGGGCTGAGACCTTTCTGTGAGTTCCATCAGTCGACTGCCCCCAGGCCAGTCGACTGGTCTACTCACCCAACTAAGGTTACCCTTCCTGAGTACATTCCACTCCGCACGCAAACCCTAGGATTTCCCGAGTACAATCACATAGCACTCGTACCCTCACGACTCGACTGACTCCTCATCCACAGCCTCGACTGTTGCCTTCGCGCCCTCTTTATCTTCGGCCCTGATCCCTCGGATGCGAACGCAAGCCTCCAGCTTGCCTTCATGCCACCCTTCACGTACGCCTCGAAGTCCGCGCCCATCAGCTCATCGTCCCTGCTCTCCAAGGTCCCTCGGGTGCATGCAAGCCTCCAGCTTGTCTCCATGCACCCTTCACCGTACCGAGGCCGTCCAGTCAAGTCAATATGTGTACCTGTACAACCTGCACACTCAACATACACATATAAGAACACAAGGGTAAACCTAACTTAAACTCTTTGCCCAAACATCAAAACGGACCACAGATTGCCTCAACACTTTGTAGAGTTAATGCAAATAAATTGAAAATCCACGACATAAATACAAGCCCACCAAAGAACGATAAAGTACTGACATGTCCACTACGGAAATAAAATAACATCTCTAGAAAAATAATAAACAAACTCAAACCAGAAAAGTCGACAATAAGGGACGACAAATGGATCCTCTCCTGCGGCATGTGACGCAACTATCTATTACCTAAAACAAAAAGAAAAGCAAGCGTGTTGGTGCAGGAAGCACCATATCGAACCTTGTTTTGATATTGGCAAAGGGTTCAAAGTTAAGTATTATTTGTTATCTAACAAGTTACTCTAGTGTGCAGGTTAAAAAGTCCTAGCGAAGGACTGCTAGGCACTAGCGAAGGAATGCCAGGGTACAAAGCCCTAGCGAAGGACTACTAGGCATTGGCGAAGGAATGCCAGGGTAAAAAGTCCTAGCGAAGGACTGCTAGGCACTGGCGAAGGAATGCCAGGGTACAAAGCCCTAGCGAAGGACTGCTAGGCACCAGGCGAAGGACAGCTTGGGACTGAAGACCTGGCGAAGGAATGCTAGGCACTGGGCGAAGGACAGCTCGGTATCCAAGACCTGGCAAAGGACCGCTAGGCAAAAGTCCAACCAAAGGAGCGGTTGGCATCAGGTATATTCTCCCAAGAGGAGTAGGTGAGGACGCGTTCCCCGTCGAGAGGGAACAGTAGGCGTCGGTTCGACCTAGGGTTCCATTTGGGAAACCCAAAGTCAGAACCAAGACAGCTAAGGCTGTACAAAAATTCATATGTTACTGCTTTTTGGACTAACCCTGGATGCAGGACCGAAGGACTGAGTGTCTGCAGCTCAGAGAGCCTCAAAGGAGTGAGGCAGAAGCTGAGCAGGGCACCCCGGATGTTTCGGGCGCCCCCAAGGTGAAGACTAACCTGCAGGACCAAAATTCGCTTCGACAGTTGACTGTCGGGGCGCCCCGGATGCTCCGGGCGCCCCCGTCGCTCCGGGCGCCCCGCATGCTGCGGTCGTCCCCAGCACCAACTACCGAAGCAGCTCCCTTCGAAGCCAGCAGATGAAAATTTGACCCGATCAATCCGGGCGCCCCGAGCGCTCCAGGTGCCCCGGTCAAAACTGATCCTGAAGGTAAAGGGATCAGAAGCTGACCGAGCAATTGCCGGATCAACCGACACGTGGGGGGGGCCCCCGACGTTCCAGGCGCCCCCAGGGCTATATAAAGGGCCCTCGACCCCAGGCTTCAGTACAACAATTCATTCAACGCTTCTGCGCTCTTCTGCTCCCGCGCTCTGCTCCAGAAACCTCCTGACTCGAGACTCAAGCGCCGACGACGTCCAACTGCTCCGAAAATACCATCTACTCCGGACGTCGGTAAAGAAGAGTTGACTTTTAATTTACTGCACTTACTCTGTAATCATTCTTTGTAAACTGCTTTTTGCGCCTCATATAGAATTGCCCAAAGTAAACGATCAACGATTGTGGGCCTTGGAGTAGGAGTCGACCTAGGCTCCGAACCAAGTAAAAATCTCGGTGTTTGCGTGTTTTGTTTTAATCTTCCGCTGTGCAATTTCTCTATCTCAAATCCGAACGTTTTCCGATATTCACCCCCCTCTATCGGTTCTCTCGATCCAACAAGTGGTATCAGAGCGGGGAAGCTCAAATTTGGTGCAATCACCAATTTGGGAGTTTTTCGGATTTACGAATTTTTTTATTTCTTTTCTTTTTTGTTAATCAACACTACTCGATCTTTGTCGCCTTTTTCAATTTTCAATTCTTATTTTTTCACTATAAGTCAAAATTGATAAAACAAATAATTTTTGAAAATTTGTCATAAATTTTTTATTATTTTAATATTTTTCTCGAAATTCGTGCTACTTTAATTCAAGCAAAATTTTTTCTCAAACATTAAATTCTTATTTTTTCATTATTAATCAGAATTGAGAAAATCAACATTTTCAAAATTTTATCATAAATTATTTTCATTATTTTATTATTATTCTGCCTCAAAATTCGTGCAATTTTTTTGGCTATTTTTTCCCCTTCACCCGCACTACTAATCTAAGACCAAGTCTTGGTACATTTTTGTTATTTCTTTTGTGTGCAAGGATCATTTTTAATGGCCAATCAAGAATGGAATTAGCATTCGTCCACCGCTCTTCTCTGGCGAAAATTTCAACTCCTGGAGAAGTCAAATGGAATCCCACCTGAAGGCTAATCTAGATTTATGGTCGATAATCCAAATGGGGTTCAGATTCCCCACGGAAGATGGAACATCGATCGCTTGGGACAAATTGGACGAACCAACTCTAAGGAAGATCGAGACTGATGCTAAGGCAATAGTAATCATACAATGCGGTCTAACCAACGAACAACTCAAGCTAGTCGGTTCATTTGGATGTGCTAAAGAGATGTGGGAGAAGCTACTCAACCTACACGAAAAGAGCTCCGATATTGAGGTCTTTGAAGGAGAGATGTTCGAATCATCGGACGAATCAAATGAAGAAGAAGATTACCAAAGTTATCTTGCACTCTCAGTCCAAGCACAAACAGCCGAGTCAGACTCGACACCCGACGTCGAAATCAAACCTGAGTCAGACGACGAGTTTTCTGAGACAAAGTTGGTAACTAATTTTGAATCATTTTCTTCTAATTTAAGGTTAAATAATCAAGCTGATACTGCAATGGCCGAGGAAGGTATAGTTTTTATTGCAGGAAAAACTCCAAGAGAACTGCAAAAGAGCCCTCAACCAATACCCAAGTCCAACTCAGACTCAGAATTTGACGACGAAGAACGGGATCATCGGAAGAAGGTCCGAATGGCTCGTGACCACTACAAAATACCTAAAAATCAGTCAAGCAAAAGAAAGATGGGTAACTTTAATTCATATGAAAATTTAATTCATAATATTGCTGTTTTTGAAAATCCAGAGTTTTATTTCGATTATGATATAACTTAGAATATTTTTTTTTGTTTGCTTTAATTGAGTGTTGCTTTTTATTTTATTTTATTTTATTTTTAATTAGGATTGATTAGTTTAAGGACTAAAACGATTAACTGAAATTTGAACAATATAGTATTGGGAGGAGGTGAGATGATAGAACGTTAGGGAAGCCTTTTCTAATAAGGTCAAGTATACTCTACTTGGTCTCTTTAGACTGGTGAAACTAGCCGAAGCTACCGATCCAAGACCCAAGCTAGTTAGACCAGAATTTACCAAAAAGTAATTTTAAAGATGAAATTTCACTAAAAGGCTTTATCTAGGAAAGGGTTGATGATCCAATAAGGCTACGGCCAAAGAAGGCCCTGTGCATCGCCAAGACCTGGAAGCCAATTTTTGAAATTCAAATTCAATTTACTCTTTGTTAAATTCGAATCTAACACAAATTTTCAGTTAATTTTAGATTCAAATATCTCTTTTCAAAATAAATTTAAATCGGGTTTAAAAATTAATTTAACTTTTCAAAATTAATCATGGTCTTTTCAAAATAAATCTTTCTATTAAAATATTTATCTCACAAAATCCATAAGGTTAACATGTTTGATCACGTAGAACTGGGTGAGATATCTAGGACCTAAAAGTATAGGTCACCATCCTTTTAAATAAATATGATTTCAAAAGGTATTCAAATTATCTCTATTTTTCAAATTAATTCAGTTTACTGTACCCTTCTTTGTCATCTCTATTTTTAAAAAAAAATATTGAATTTTATGTTAAATATCACAATAGACTCATTTTGAATAGAATCTAGGACTTGTTTGATTTAGTTATTAATTGGTCAAACATAGTCAACTGAGTCAAACTTGGTCAACGTAGCCAGACCTAGTCAACACTGAAATCCCTTAAGGAACCTAGATAAAAGTTAGACTGCGTCGGATACAGGGGGAGTTCTTCTTAATCTTTTTCGAAAAATTCAGATTTTTCAAAAACTTTATGCTCTAAAACTTATTATCATCTCAAAATAAGGTTTTCAAAAGTTGATTCAAAAACCCTCGTATATTACTATCTTTTTGAAAAATTATCATCATGATTTTCGAAAATTGTACTATCATTTCAAGTTGTGTTTTCAAAAATTTATCTCCTTGAAAGTTATCATACTCAGAAGGTTATTCAAAATTATTCTTTTGATTTTAATAAACCCTAAAGACACAGAGGAAGGTCCACTTCATGATTTGCAAGGACTCCTAGGATGTGTCAAATTTAGGGGGAGTTTGAGTCAAAAGAAGAATTTTTGAAATATTTTTTTTGTAATTATTTGTTTTGAAGTTATTAGATAATTCCTATAATTTAAATCAAACCCTAAAACTCAGAGGAAGATCGCTTGTAGTCAACAAGCTTCCTAGGACTGAGTCAAGTTTAGGGGGAGATCAAATTAAAATAATTATTGAACATTTTCAAAATTATATGTTTTCATGCACTGCACGTTTAAAATCCCTTTGAGAACTTAAATAATTTTTCTTTCAAAATACTATTATTTTATTTTTTAAAATTCTTGTGGCTTATGAAATTATTCTTGAAATAATATTTACTTGAGTTTGAAAAATTTTCAGGACACTTAGGAAAATATCTTTGTAGTTAACAAAGTTTCCTAGGATTGTGTCAGACTGGAAAAGAAACCTAGTCAAGTAAAATATTATGTTTTCAAAATGCATAATACTTTTCAAAAAGTAATTATATTTTTCAAAGTCTAATAGTTTTCAAAAACAGTACTTAGATTTTCCAAAAAGGCTCAATCTGTTTTTTTAAAAGTACTTATATTTTTCAAAAATTGCATAATATCTTTCAAAAGTACTTCTATTTTTCAAAATATAATGTTTTCAAAAAGTACTAATACTTTTCTAAGGCAATAGTATTCTAAGTACGTGAATTTTCTAAAGATTTGCCTATAAATACAAAATCTTTTGTCAAAATTGCACAATACCTTTCAAAGTGGAGTTTTGTTGGTGCAATTTAAGCTTTTTGCTATGCTTTCAAGAGTTATACTAAGTATTCTTATGCTTTCAAAACTCATAGGCTCTAATAAATAATTTTTTATCTTAAAACTTCTTTCAAAATATATTTCTTTATTAATAAACAGCAATGGGGAGATACTCAGAAATTTTTTTTGTCAAACTGAACTTGTGATTATTTCGAAAGGTTAATTTTCATGTTTTTTTAAAGAAATTTTAATATCATGGGGGAGCTTAGTGCAACTTTGCAAGTTTTTTATTGGAAATATTCTAAAACATAAGGAGAGAAAAAGCTCAAATTGTTCAAAATCAAAATGTTTTTCAAAAGCTTTCTCTTATTCAAAAAGCAAAGTTGAATTTCTAAGTGTGCTTTCAAAAATTTCTAAGAGCATCTTTTTCCAAATATTTCTAAGTAGATTTTTCCTTAATAAACAAAGTTTGTCTGAGCAAAAATCAGTTGGAATTTTTTTAAATTTCTCTTAGTGAACAATTTTTTAAAATTTTAATATGTTCTATTTAAAAAAAACATTTTCCAAGCAAATGTTTCTAAATATTCGAAAGTTGAAATTTTTTAAGGGAAAGTCGTTTGGCTAATGTTCTTTGAAAATTTTCTTCAAGTTGAAATTTATGGCTAAGGAAATTATTTTTTTTTTTGCAAAAATGGATATTGCAAAGCCTTTGATAAATAAAGGTTTCTTCAAAATTTGGGCTTGCAAATTGTTAAGTGAAAAATTGGTCTTGTTGTTCATGCAATGCTTTTGCTTTACTTTGGTAAAACTCAAAACCCTTCAAAATTTTACCTTGTCCACCCATGTTTGTTTTTGATATATATCAAAGGGGGAGGAAAGGTCAAAGTTAGGTTAAGTGTTTTATAACACAATTATTCAGGGGGAGTATGAGAAAACACAATTATTCAGGGGGAGTATGAGAAAAAAATTTTTCACATTACATTGGTTTCAGACTGTTTAGAATTGCTATATTTCATTGCTCCTAACTTTCTTTTCTGAACTGCTATAAGTTTTTACTTAACTTTGAATTGTGTTGCCATAAATCAAAAAGGAGGAGATTGTTGGTGCAGGAAGCACCATATCGAACCTTGTTTTGATATTGGCAAATGGTTCAAAGTTAAGTATTATTTGTTATCTAACAAGTTACTCTAGTGTGCAGGTTAAAAAGTCCTAGCGAAGGACTGCTAGGCACTGGCGAAGGAATGTCAGGGTAAAAAGTTCTAGCGAAGGACTGCTAGGCACTGGCGAAGGAATGCCAGGGTACAAAGCCCTAGTGAAGGACTGTTAGGCACCAGGCGAAGGACAGCTTGGGACTGAAGACCTGGCGAAGGAATGCTAGGCACCAGGCGAAGGACAGCTCGGTATCCAAGACCTGGCAAAGGACCGCTAGGCAAAAGTCCAACCAAAGGAGCGGTTGGCATCAGGTATATTCTCCCGAGAGGAGTAGGTGAGGACGCGTTCCCCGTCGAGAGGGAACAGTAGGCGTCGGTTCGACCTAGGGTTCCATTTGGGAAACCCAAAGTCAGAACCAAGACAGCTAAGGCTGTATAAAAATTAATATGTTACTGCTTTTTGGACTAACCCTGGATGCAGGACCGAAGGACTGAGTGTCTGCAGCTCAGAGAGCCTCAAAGGAGTGAGGCAGAAGTTGAGTAGGGCGCCCCGGATGTTCCGGGCGCCCCCAAGGTGAAGACCAACCAGCAGGACCAAAATTCGCTTCGACAGTTGACTGTCGGGGCGCCCCGGATGCTCCGGGCGCCCCCGTCGCTCCGGGTGCCCCGCATGCTACGGGCGCCCCCAGCACCAACTACCGAAGCAGCTCCCTTCAAAGCCAGCAGATGAAAATTTGACCCGGTCAATCCGGGCGCCCCGAGCACTCCGGGCGCCCCGGTCAAAACTGATCCTGAAGGTAAAGGGATCAGAAGCTGACCGAGCAATTGCCGGATCAACCGACACGTGAGGTCAGAAAGAAATAAAATAATATCAGTCTCTGCATGAAATGAATCCAAAACTGCATCATATTCAATTAAATCAATTTGTGGTGCCTCAATAAATTTTTCACAATTATTTCCTACAAAATTTGCATTCAGAAATTTATCACAAATAATGAAATCAATTTTTGACACTTCAATAAAAGTTTCACAATTATTTTCTACCAAGGATGTATCAAGCAATGTATCACAACCTATGAAATCGACTTTAGGTGCCTCAATGAATTTTTCACAATTATTTCCAGCGTAAGATATGTCAAGAGACTCATCACAATAATCAACAATACTAGGCACTTCTAAAAATTTGTCACACTCAGCATTTTCATGATATGTATCACCACATGCTTCAAATTCAGCAACTTTAACACTAGGTACCTCTAGGGATTTTTCACAATCAAATTCTACAAGAGATGCATCCCTAGGTGTATTAAAAACAATAAAATCAGTTTGAGGTACCTCTATGAAATTTTCAAAAAAATTAGAAGGAGTATTTACCTGATCGTGCTGAAAAATACCTGAAGGTTCTACAGAAGTAGATGCATCCGTGTTCTCCTCTTGGTCAAGTAATTGCTCCATTTCAGGTTCAAATTCTGGTGGACACTCAACTAAAACAGGTGATCCTTGGGTTCTTGCTTCCACCATGCAAGTCCCTACACTTTCTGATAATTGTGGTGGTCCCTGGGGCTCAGTGCAATCCCCTACACCTATAGCTAGATTTCTTTGACTCTCCAATTGTTCACATTGTCTTCTAATGTTTTGAAGCCTTTGTTGCTCTTGTTGTTGATATAGTAGAACTTGTTGAAACATCTCCTCCAACCTTTGTTGTTGAGCCTCATTCTCATTAGGATTCTCAAAGCCTCCTTGATTGGTGTGGAAATCTTGTTGGTTTTGAAATGTAGCATGAGGTTGCTCCAAACTGTAAGTAGGCTGTGAATTCTGAAATTGAGACTGTGGGGGTTGATGAAATGATTGAATATGTTGATTAAATTGCTGAAAACTTGATTCACAACTTGGTGGAGATTGCTGAAAATTCTGATTCTGAAATTGAAAACTCTAAAAATGTTGAAATTGTGGTTGAAAGGATAGTTGAACTTGCTGAGAATGGTAGCCCTGGAAATCTTGAATCTGAGGTTGAAATTGTGGTGGTAAAAACTGAGATTGCACAGGCTGGAAATTCTGGTTACAAGGGTGAACTTGCTGTGGAAATTGACATGGTTGCTGGAAATTCGAATTAACTTGGTACCCTTGTTGAATTCCTTGAAAAGGTGATTGATCTTGTTGACAAGGTTGCTGAAAATTGGGCTGAAATTGCTGAAAGTGGGGCTGAAAATTCTGGAATTGTGGCTGCCCATTCTGAAAATTCTGGAAATTTGGTAGACTTGGCTGAAAATCTGGCTGAAATTGTTGGAATTGCTGTGGTGGTTGAAATTGCTGTAATGGTTGATTGAAAGGTTGGTTCTGCTGAAATTGTGGACACGGTTGCTGATAAGTGGATGAAAACATTTTGAACCTGCACCCCTGTCACAAAATAAACAAGAAAAATGGCAGTACCCGTATACAAAAGATAAAGCACAATAAAATAGAACCCAATGATATGTTAAAAAGCATACAAGCAAAAATCAAACAAATCAACTAGTTGCTTCCCCGGCAACGGCGCCAAAAATTTGACATACCCAAATAGACTGTCACGAATGTGGGTCTCAAATTTAGATATTTATAAATGAATGCTGGAAACCCTTTTTGCAATCAAAATATGAAAACGTAGTAAAGGGGCCACAGGTCGTATTTTTCCTGGGGACTAGTTGACGTTGTTTGATTCGATGCTTGTGTTTATGTGTCGTTTGTGAATTTTGGGTTTCGAATGAAATCTGGGTTTTGTTTCACTTGGAAATGAAAAAAGCTATGAAAAGAAAGGAACTTAACTAATAAGCCCAACAAAATGATGGCAATAAACAACTCAACCAATGGAAGAATTAATCACCTAAGGCACTTAACCAAATTCGGAAAACAACCCTGATCGGTAATGCAAGGCAAATTGCTACAAATATGAACAAAAGCAGTGCAGGGAATTTTCATCAGCAAACAAGCTTAAAAGCAATTCATGCTAGCATTTCCTACTTGATACAAACATGCAAGAGGTAAAGTCTAATGTGCCAAGAGGAAACTGAAGATTGCAGAAGCTACACACTAGCAATTCAAATTCGAAATCAATTAGCTCAGCTTGGAAAGTTAAGCTTCCATTGAAGTGATACACAATTCTGAAGAGAGGAATTCAGAAATAGAATGTGCAGAATTTCATATGCAGAACAAGCACAAAGCAAGCCAAATTCGAATGCAAAATCCAAGGTTCAAATGAGATTCGGAAAAGCTAAAGTTCCCATGATTCAAATTTCAGAAACGTTGGACTGATACAGTGCAAGCTAGAACTGAAACTGCTGAGTGAAATGGAGACTTATCAGCAGCTAGCCGAAGCTTAACTGCAGGAGTTGAACTGAAAGCTAAACAAACTCAAATCAAATGCATTAGCTAACTAAATGTTAACTTAATATTCAGGCATCCAAATTAGACTTAAACTGAATTCGCAAGAGACTGAAAAATCAGAAACAAACATGGCACGCAGGAAAGCAAGAACTCTGCACAGAATTGAAATATAGCAGCAGTTTTGGTGCTAAATCACTCAACACAACTAAAGACAAGTTCTTGAATCTAATATTCAGAATGGATGAACTTAGAATTGCAGAGATCAGGCTAACAAATTCAGACACAGCTAACTGAAAAACAGATTCAGAAACGCTGAAGAAAATTTACAGGAAACAGAATTTGAATGCAGACATTCAGAATCAAGCAATTTCAGATCAGATTTGAACAAATCGAATGCAGAAACAGCAATCAAACTCAGACCTAAGGTACAAAATGGAACGTTTTAGAAAGGATCTTGAGGAACTAATGTTTACTATCACATAAATCAGACCATGTCGACCCATACTTGCCAAAATAAGAAGCTGCAGAATTGGGGTTTGATACACACAAACTGATCTTAAATTCAGAAATAAAACCAACTAACCAATAAGCTCGAATCTAATACATTAACACACTAATTGTGATCTTCAATGGCAGGAATTAAACTAAATGCAAATCGAATTGGACATAAGCTAAAGAATCCAGAAACCAACTGAAATTGGCAAAATAGGCTGATACACAACTGAAAATTGATACGCAGGAAATTAAACCAAAGTAAACTGAAACTGGAAGCTATTGTTCACTAAACTAACTCACTAGCTAATTTACTTGCAGAAATTAAACCTCATTAAGCAGAAAACAATCAGAAATCGCAATTACAGCTAATGAAACAGAATCAGAAACTGCATAAATGAAATTTATAGCTAATTGACTGAAATTAACTACGATAAACTAATCCTCAATCCTCCATAAGCTCAAAATCTTCTTGGTCGTCAAGCAAGAGCCGACCTCGAACCCCTAAGCACAGCAAATCAGAGGAAATCAGCTTCAATCGATCACTCTGCTCAAACTGCATCAGCTGGAAGAATTTCGATCCAAACTCTTCGATCTCAGCTTCATGAGTTGCGATGGTGATTTGGAGAAGACCTGAGCTCACCTGAGAACCCCTACAAGTGGCTCAGGTGGTCGGAAATGGGTTGTAGCTGAGATTTCAGTGCTCGGACCACAGATGATGCCGAAACCCTCAAACACCTCTGTCCGGATGAAATTTGAGCTGAAATCTCGATCGGAATAGTCTTCCAAGGATTCAGATGATGATCAAATGGAGAAATTGAGGGGTCGCGCCCCTTGGATGAAGGAAAAGCTGAAGAAAATGGAAAGAAACGAAGAAGAAGGTGTTGCGGCGAGGAAACGCGATGAGGAGAAAGGCTGTGGAAGTTTTGATTAAATACATAGGAATGGATGGCTGTGATTGATTTGAGAAAATCCAACGGCTGATCTTGCTCTGATTTGAGCCAAACTTTAATGATGATGATCAGGGGTCAGGATCTGCCTTGTGGTAGCTCGGATCCTCCAGATTTGCAACGAATGATCCAGATCAACCTAATCTTTGAATGGACGATCTAGAGCCCTCCGAGCTTGATCCAACAGTTGATTGAGCTCTGATTGGGATGAAACCTTCATATCTTGATCAGTGTGCTTGATCAACCCTAACCCTAGCTCGGATTGCTTCAGATGGTCCCGGATGGCTCAGATCTAGCCGCTTTTGAATCGGACGACCCAGATTTAATCATAATCTTGATAACGCGACCCGGGTCACTTCCGACTCAAGTTCGACCCAATATGCCCTAGATCCATGAACCTTTCATGCCTACAAAAATAGATCAAGAATTTAGTGGCCAAATAATCCAATTTTATGCAAATTTGCAATTAAGTCCAAAATAAGAGTAAGTTCTAAAACCTAGGGCAATTTCACAATTAAGCAATAAAAACATAGGTCAAACATGGATTTTAGCAACTCAAATAATCAATAAAATGGTACTTATCAGTATCCAAAAGAATCTCCGCGATCGAAGTCACACAACGATTAATGTCCTGTTCATTTAGCCACGTAGAATGTGATCTATTTAGCCAAGTTAAATCTTCAGTTATCGCATGCGGTCTTTTATACCACAGAATAACATCCAAATACACCATTTGCAAAGTGAATATGCAGGCAACTTGAGCAATGTGGAGAAGCACAATCAAAACAGATGCCTAGGAGCCCTCAGGAAAGCAGACCAAATGCCAAAAATACACTATCACTTCGAGCAAAATTCATAAACCTTTTGGAAAACAAATATCAAATCTAACCAAAACAAATCACAAAGTAACAATATAGCCTTGATGTCTGATGAAAAGTATTCAACTCCATCCTTAAATACTTGCAGTAGACCACCCATTCTTTTCTCATGAGCACGGTATGCCATCTCGTTGGGGGACTTGTTGATCTAAAGCATGAAATCAAAAAAAAAATTTGCAATTACGTAAACACTTACAGGGGTTCTCGCTCGTCCTTCGCTCTTTCGTGCTCGTCGTCGAAAGAACGATCACGCATAGATCGAAAAGTTCTTCAGCTTCCACAAATCAAATCCCACCGACTCGTTAGATGTTCCCTTCTCAAGTTTTTCTTGCACTCTTTCTTGGATGCACCTCCTCCCCTTTTATAGTGGAGGAACTAAGGAAGGGGAGGGGGAAAAGAAGTGGAGACGTGAGGTGAGAAGTCTGGAAAGTTGGCACCCTACGTCTCCCACTTCCTACATCTCCCACTTGTCCAAGTCAAGTCGCAGAGACTAAATAAGAATCAGATCACAAAGACCATATCATAACTAGGTTAGAAAAATCAGATAGTCACAAAGACCATATAGTCACATAGACTAATAGAACATCCAATTCATACTTTAGGGAAAATAATTCGTGCGACAGCAAGCATATTGAGCAATCATTGCTAAGAAAGTTGTGACATTTAACTTAGCTGCTCTCTGAGCGATCAATACCAAGAAAGTTGTTACACTTTACTTGGTCGCTCTATCACATGAATCAGAGACATCAATCACTTGCTTTTACCCTAGACTAAATCATATACATCAATATGAATATCTCTAATCCCTCGTAATGACCATTAAGTCAAGAGCATGTTCAGTATTTCCATTCAATACAATTATTCACAATCACATTTTAAGTACTCAACAAAAAATGTAATTGGTCGACCAGTGAATAAGTGTCGATGATGTAAATCTCTCTTAATCTTCCTATTTAGCTTGAATCTATTCATTCTAATCAGTTGCTTTCCTAATTATGCTCTATAGACCGAATCATCCATGTTGGGACAGATTGGCGAGCTAGAGGGGGGGTGATTAGCTCCGATTTGCTTGTAGATGATTTGTCACGGCGGAAGACTTTAAGCAATGCTAACACATTGGATTTTACTTGGTATCCACCCCAGTCGGGTGACTAATCCAAGGATCCACTCTCCTCACACTCTCATACACTATGAAAGTCTCCTTCTTGAGGTGGAGAAACCTCTTACAAGCTTGTTACAAAGATACACCAAGAACAAAGCAAATACAAAAGGAAATCTTACAAGATTTACAATACTAAGCTCACACTTTGCTATCCTTGCTATCTTCAAGCTTGTGATCGCCTCTAGAACTTTGGAAGTGCAGCAACACTAAGCCCCAAAGCTTCTCTTGAAATGGCGTGGAAGAAGGAAGAAGAGCTCCGCTTCAAACCTGCGTGAAAGACCTTATACCCGACGCCTAGGGTTTCTGAATCGATTGCCCAATCGATTACCACGTAGGATTTAGCCGTTCAACGGCTAGTTTTCGAACCGTAATCGATTAGCCAATCGATTACGAGCGCCCTGAATCGATTACCCAATCGATTCAGAGCCTCTCTGTTCTCTCGCGCAACCTTTGGTGATCGATCACCCTAATCGATCACCGAACCCCTTAATCGATTACCCAATCGATTAAGGGAAGGCTGAATCGATTACCCAATCGATTCAACCACCTTCTGTCCTCTCGCGCAAACTGCTGTAATCGATCACCTGATCGATTGACCCAATCGATTACCCAATCGATTGAGTCCAACCTAACTTGTTTCCACAAGCCTAGGTTCCCCTAGCAAGTGTCCGGTCAACCCCGTTGACCAACTTGGATTTCTTCTGCCTAGCTCCCAGCTCAGACTTAACCTGGTTCCCAACCAGATTCGCCTAACCCTCGAGTTAGGTCTAATCTCTCGGTAGACTTCCACCTTGCCAGCATGCGATCTCCCTGATCCATCTGGACTTCACCTAGTCCCACTAGGTCTTTTCTCTTGCCAGCGTACGATCTTCCCGATCTACCTGGACTTCACCTAGTCCCACTAGGTGTGCCTAGTCCCACTAGGTCTTTCCCATGCCAGCGTACGATCTCCCCGATCTACCTAGACTTCACCTAATCCCACTAGGTCTTTCCCAGTCAAGCCTTCAGTCAACCTTGACCCACTTGACTCACACATCATGACCACTCAAACATCATTATCAAACATCGAAACATACGACCTCGAGCTCACCCGAGCTTACCAGACTCAAGCTCACCTGAGCTTTGTCAAACCAGGTCAACCCTGACCTAACCAAGATTGCACCAACAATCTCCCACATACCTAAGCTCACCCGAGCTCAGTCAAACTAGGTCAACCCTGACCTAAACAAGATTGCACCAATAATCCATAGCCAATAGGATATATGCTAAGGTAGCAGACACTGATTAAAATTTTAAGCAGACAGCTAAATAGTCACATAGGGTAAATCTGAGATTAACTTATAATCTCAAGGGTCTCACATAGTAGAGAAGTAGGAATCCATTCTTTACTACCCTTATTGTCTCTATAGCACATGTGGTATGAATCACATGCTACGATATTTTTCTCTTTTAACAAAAAAGAGTGCATGTTTTTCTAAAAAAAAATTAACATCGTACAGATTTTGATCTATACATATCTAATGTCTAATCCTGAATTCAACTTATGAATTCAATCTGGATTTCATCAAATTCAGTAAATGGTGGGTTCATTTACTTCGATCATTACATAAATGATCTCATCTTGATACAAAAATCAAGGTGACTCCAACTTATTAGTATGTCCTTATTTGTAACTACATAAGCTATCCCATAAGTAATATTCTTACCTCTATTTATACTCAACAAATAGAGATGATTATCCATGTGAGTGGACCAATCTCAACCTGCCAACATGCTTATCGAGACTTTATCTAAAATGTAACACCAATATATATACACTGAATAAATCATGACATTTTCATATATTTGATTGGTTTTACAATATGTTACATTTTACGAAGTCTCAAAGACTTCACAAAATCAAGAAATGACTCTTTAGTCAATGGCTTAGTAAAAGGATCTGCAAGCATAGCACGGGTAGGAATATACTCAAGGACTACCTTTCTTTTGTCCATAATATCCCTTACATAATTATACTTAATTTCTATATGCTTGCCTTTACTGTGATATTTGGGATCCTTGGAAAAAGCTATCACAGCTTGATTGTTACAATACAATGTAACGGGACTTCCACTATCCTCAGCAATCTTCAAAGGCTTCAGGAACCTTCTTAGCCAGACAACTTCTTGTACAACCCCTACACAAGCCACATATTCGGCTTCCATTGTCGACAGTGCTACACAAGTCTATTTCTTGCTGTTCCATGAGATGGCGCCACCATTCAGCAAGAAAGCATAACCCGATGTGGATTTTCTGTCATCAAGGTCTCCTGCCCAATCTACATCTGTATAGCCCTTCAGGCTCAACTTTGATCCTTGGAAGCAGAGACAATAATCTATCGTCCCTTTGAGATATCTGAATATTCTCTTTACTGCCTTCCAGTGTCTCGATCCTGGGTTTAACTGGAAACGGCTGACCAAGCCAACAACATAGCTGACATCAGGACGTGTACACAACATAGTGTACATTAAGCTACCAATGGCACTGACATATGGTTTTTTTTTCATATCGGCTATTTCATTAGGAGTCTTGGGATACATACTTTTGCTCAGAACAGTGCCTCCTCTCGCTATAGGAGTTTGTTCAATGTTGCAGTTTGACATATTGAAGTGTTGTAACATCTTAGTAATATAAGCTTCTTGAGACAAACCCAAAAGTCTTTTTGATCGATCTCTAATGATCTTTACCCCTAAGATGTACTCGGCTTCTCCCATATCTATTATGTCAAATTGTGATGAAAGCCACAATTTGATTTCTATCACAAACTGTATGTCATTTCCAGATATTAACATATCATCAACATATAACGATAATATGACAATCTTTCCTTTATCATCCTTGAGGTATACACAATAATCCTCATTGATCATTTTGAAACCATAAGATAAAATGACTTCATTGAATCTTATGTTCCATTGTCTCGACGCTTGCTTTAACCTGTATATAGATTTTTTTAAGTCTACATACTTTATCCTCTTGGCCATCAGCAATATAACCTTCTGGCTGTGACATATAGATTTCCTCGTCAAGATTACCATTAAGGAATGCCATTTTTACACCCATCTGATGTAATTCCAAGTCATAATGTGCTACTATAGCTAAAATGACACGTATTGACACAAACTTCACAACAGGAGAAAATGTCTCTTCAAAATCAATACCCTCCATTTGGGTATATCCTTTTGCAACTAGACGAGTTTTATTTCTATTAATCGATCCATCTGCCTTCCTCTTGATTTTGAGAATCCACTTATTCCCAATAGCCCTTCGGCTCGGAGGAAGATCGACTAAACCCCAAACCCGATTCATTCTCATAGACTCCATTTCTTCATCCATTGTAATTCTTCATTTTTCTCTAATTGAGCATCTCAATGCTTCCTCAACCATTCAAAGTTCCTCATCGTCAATAGGAAGAATCATTAATACCTCATTCTTAATGTCAAACCTTCTTTTAGGAATAATCTTGCGATTACTCCTCCGCAAGTCTGATTGTTGAGAAACTGAAATTGATACATTCATTGGCAAATCACTCCTACTGGGTAGACTAGATTCATGTTTCTCCTGTGATTCCTGATTCGTTGATAAAGGAACAATATCCTCCTCCTCTATAGCAAATAGAGGAATCGATCTATCAACTTCACCTCTTGTTGGGGATTCAGTTTCGAGAAAAATCGCATCTCTTGACTCTATTTCAGAGATGGTTCCATCTTGTTGCTCACCAATAAAAACATAACCCTTAGAAGTATCAGAATACCTTACAAAGATACACTTTTTACCCTTTGGTCCTAGTTTTCCATATTTGTGAGTCTTATCATGAACATAGGCAGCTGACCCCCAAGATCTCAGATTACTCAAATCTGATTTTCTGCCTGTCCAACATTCATATGGTGTAGATGGAATAGACTTAGAAGGCACTCGGTTAAGCATATAGGTAGCAGCTAATAATGCATCTCCCCAATAGGAAATAGGTAAATTAGCTTGAGTCATCATAGACCTAACCATATCTAGAAGAGTTCTATTTCTTCTTTCAGCAACCCCATTTTGCTGTGGAGTTCCAGGGATCGTTAGCTGTCTAATAATCCCTTTTTTGTTACATATTGTCTTAAACTGATCAGACAAATATTCACCTCCACAGTCAGTGCGTAAGGTTTTAACCTTACAATCCAATTGATTATCAACTTCATTCAAATAACGTTTAAAGCAATCTAATACTTCATATTTATGAGAAATCAAATACACATGACCGTAACGTGTGAAGTCATCAATAATTGTAACGAAATAGGAACCTCCATGTCTAGCCTTCACATTCATTGGATCACATACATCCGAATGAATTAATTGCAATGATGAATCAGCTCTAATAGCCTTACCAAATGGTTTCCTTATTGCTTTTCCAGCAAGACAATGCTCACATATGGACAGGTTAATCTTAGCATGAGTGCCCAATAGACCCTCCTTAGCTAATCGATTCATCCGTTCTTGTCCGATATGTCCTAGTCTAGCATGCTAAACTTCCTCACTAATATTAGCATCACTAGTAAGAGCAATGTTTGAAAAACAACTATTAATTCCATAATTAATATCTTGTTCTACATCAAGAACCATAAAACCATTCATTACATAACCACATCCAATTAACACAGAGTTAATACGAAGTTCCACACAATGACTGAAAAAATTTATGCAATAGCCCAAATCAAGAAGATTAGTTACAGAAACTAGATTCCGTCGAATCTCAAGAGCATATAAGACATCATGTAGAAGCAAGGTATGCCCACCACGAAGGTTTAGTTTGCAAGTGTCAATTCCTTTGACTTCAATTCTTGCATTGTTTGCCACATATATCCACTTATTGCCAGCTGGTACTCGACGGTACTCCACGTATGTAGCTCGATCACGAGCTACATGGTTCGTTGCTCTTGAATCTATAATCCACAAAGGATAAGAATCAACCAACAACACTGAACTAGCAACATACTGCTCGTGAATAGAAAATAAATATGGATCTACCTTTTTCGGCTCAGTACATTCCCGAGCAAAGTGGCCTTTCTTGCCACAGTTATTGCAAGTTAACTTGCTCTTAGGTTTCTGTTCATACTTCTTTCCTTTAACATTCTTCTTGATTGGGCCCTGTCCAGCATCAGCAGCTTCTTTTCCCTTTTCCCTTTCGTTTTCCTTTCTTGAACCATCTTTTCTTATTCTTGGATCCAGAGCCTTCAGCTATACAAGCTTGTCCAGAAATCCTTGTGGATTCTATTCTCTCCGCCTCTAATTCAACATGGCGTGAGACATCAATGAAAGTCTTAATACTTTCACTATGTGTGAGGTTCTGTTTCATCGATTTCCAAGAATCAGGAAGGGAACGGATAACTGCTTGAACCTGTTGTTCATCAGTCAACTCATGACCAGTAGTTTTCAGCTCTCGAATCATATTTCTCATTTCCCTCAGATGTTGGGTCATGGAGACATTCGGGCCTTTCTTATAGCTGTCAAACTTGATTGTCAGCTGACGAAGCTTGCTTAAATTAACTCCACTGTATTTATCTCTCAGGGCAACCCAGACAGCATGAGCCGATGGCAATGGCTCATACTCATATACCAGGTCATCTACCATTGAACTAATCAAAATACTCTTGGCAATGGAGTCCTTTTTCTTCCATGCCTTATAGGCATCAAGATCATGTCTATGCTGAGCTATAGAACCATCTGCATGTTCTACCATAAATTAATTTACAGCTTCTAGAACTTCTAGTTCCTCAAGTACATACTGTATCTTAAGGTGCCATATTTTGTAGTTGTCCCCATTTAATTTTTTTCCTTTGTTGAGTTCAATTATTATATTCTTCGTTGCCATGATCTAACATAAATAAACGCATTATTTAGTCATTCAGTGTAACTCATATGCATGTAACTAATAACTAACTCATTGTAAATTAGAGTTGGTTTACAAAATCAAGTGGTAACTACGTTCCCACTCATCCTCCGTATATCCAATCTAATAAACATTTATTAGTTATTTTACATACATCCCAACATATGAACTAATCATAAATGAACTTATCATTCAAATGAAATGAACTAATCATTAAGAAGTTTTGTTAACACATAACATAACTTATCGAAAAATTATTCGTACAAAACGACAATAACTATAACATGACTAAAAACTAAACGAGCAAATACTATTTGTACATAACAACAGTAACAAAGACAAACTCTAATAGACTAGATAAGCTAGCACTACTCCCACTAGGACAAAGACTAGCACGATGGTAAATACTATCCCTTTTATCCCAGACTTGATGAGAGATAAGTTAACTTCAGGATCCTCCACTGATTCTATAGGATCCTCAGGATCCTCCTCGATTTCTTCAATTGGATCCATCTCGAATTCCTCCGGATCCTCCTCGAATTCTTCAATTGGATCCTGATGGGGCTGGGTGGCCTGGGCCCGACACAAGGGATGAAGAAGCTAGGGACACAACATGACCTTCCCTCCCGAGCCCCCTGGACCCCTTTTAGTAGCGCGCTCGGGAAGGCCAGTCCAAGGGACCTTCGCGTGAGCCCCTTGGCAAGCCGGGCCTCGAAGAGTAATTCGTGAGATAACGTCCCCCGAGACCCCCGAGCTCCCCTCGGGAAGCAGGTTCCTAGCAACGTCCGGCCTCGGACACTGATTTGGAATGAGACTACACACCCCCCACAAAAATGGCTCCACAGAGGAAAGGATGATAACGGTGCTGACGGTTTCAAGCGATATTCCCTCACCACCGAAATCAGGGAGCGTGGCTCAAATATTGGAGTCGTGGCATCGAGAAAAGGGGGCACGACTAGTCTTTCGACGTGAGGATAAAAGGTAGTTCCACCCCTCCGGTAAAGGGGGTTACGATCTCTCGTCTCTGCATACTATCTTTCTTTCTCACTACCAATCGGACAACCTACTAACTTGAGCGTCGGAGTGGACTCCGCCGAACCCCTGCCGGCGTGTCCCCCTAACACTTGTGTTACTTTCGCACCAAGTTCCTCAGCGACGTAGTCATCCCCGCCGGGGCTGAGCCTCAGTGGCTGGCCATCGCCGATGACTCCTTCCGGAACAAATTTGGCGCCGTCTGTGGGAAGAAACAAAGCACCTGAAGGAGCACCGATGGCGGAAGCGGAGGATCTTGCTCATCCGCGGGAAGATGAAGGGCCCAAGCAAGAGCGACGAGAAGTCAAGAGTGAAGAGGTGCAGTTAGATCTCCATGACGGAGGGGGAAATACGCGCATCGCTCTTGACCTAGCGCCAGAATTACGAAAGCGCCTCGTCGAATGCCAGCGGAACCACAGAGACGTGTTTGCTTGGGCCGCTGAAGAAATCAAGGGGATCCCCCAGCTCTGGCTATGCACCTCCTACATGTGGCGCCGGAGGCCCGTCCCGTGAAGAAAAAGAGGAGGCACTTCTCCCCTGAGCAAGATAAAGCTATTCGGGATGAGGTTCAGAAGCTATTAAAAGCTGGACACATTAGGGAAGTCCGGTTCCCAGCTTGGTTGGCCAACGTGGTCCTTGATCCCAAGCCTGGGGGCAAATGGCGAGTCTGCATCGACTTTAGGGACCTAAACAAAGCCTGCCCGAAGGACTGCTACCTCCTGCCCAGGATAGATCGGCTGGTGGACTTAACAGCCGGATGTGAGTTCATTTCCATGTTAGATGCCTACCAGGGTTATCACCAAGTCTCGCTCGCCCCCGAAGACCAGGAGAAGGTCAATTTTGTGACGGCTGACGGCACGTACTACTACAACGTCATGCCCTTCGGCTTGCGTAACGCGGGCGCCACGTACCAGCGGATGATGGACAAAGTCTTCAGGCACCAGATTGAGCGGAACATTGAGGTGTACGTGGATGATATCCTGGTCAAGATGGAAAAAGGAGGGGACATGATATCTGACCTGGAGGAGACATTCGCCACCTTGAGAGCACACAGGTTAAAACTAAACCCAGCTAAATGTTTGTTTGAGGTCAAAAGTGGCAGGTTCCTAGGATACATGGTGACGGAGAGGGGGATCGAAGCCAACGCGGAAAAGGTAAAGGCCATTCTAGACATGTGATGGACCCAATTTAGCTAATTAAAGTTGTCACGAATGTGGGTCCATCAGAATTTAGAATATTTATAAAAAGATGCTGGAAACCCTTTTTGCAATCAAAATATGAAAACGTAGTAAAGGGGCCACAGGTCATATTTTTCCTCGGCACTAGTTGATGTTTGTTTGATTCGAGCTCGTGTTTATATGTCGTTTGTGAATTTGGGTTTCGAATGTAATTTGGGTTTGGAATGCGATCTGAAAATAAAAACACAAGGAAAAGGCAAGGAACTTAACCACGGAACTTAACAAGTAATAGCAAGTTATGACTCCACCCAAAGGACCACTTACTCTACTAAAGCACTTAACCAAATTTTTATCAATTAAGGAATCTGATTCAAAGGCAAAACAAATGCTAAGCAATGAAACAACAAAATCAAACTCAAGACAGATCAATTGCAAACAATCCAAAACAGTCCAATGCAAATCAAAAGTCGAAACCTTACTTGATACCAAGTGCTAGCAATTTAGCAATCTTGATACCGAAATGAGAAAGCTGATGTGCCAAATTGATTGTTAAGTACAGGAACTATACATGATTGATTTAGCTTGGAAAGAAAACTATCAAGGAAATGATATGAAAGAGTAAAGAAAGAAATTTGAAAACTGAATACTGATCAATGCAGGAATAAGCTAGCTTAGAAGTTAATGCACAAATGAGACAACAACTCCACTGCAGAAATATACCAACAAACTCAATGCAGATTTAGAATGCAAGATTTCAGAACTTAATGTCAGAAATTCAGCAATGAATCAAATGCAAAAACAAATGAGAAACTGAGATTAATTGCACAAAACCAATGCTCAGATAGGATTTAGAGACGCTGCTGTCCCATGGGTACAACTTTAGAAATGATGAACCGAAACCTTTCAGCCACAATTCTGAAACTGACAAATGCAGTAATGAATCCAGAAATTCAGAAATCGAATGCGGGGATTAAGGGTACATATCAGCAACTGATGTGAGGTAAGTGGATGTGAAGCAAACTATTAAAGTGCAAACTTCAGAAGTAAATAATTGTGCAGAATTGTAATTGGATTTGCAGATTTGAAACCTGAAATTTCTGGACAAATTGAGTTCAAATCAAGCTGGATTCAATTGCAATGACACACCCGAAACCATGTTTAACTTGGCACCAATCAAATGTTGAGTTGTCACTTGGCACAAAGTGCAGGAATGAAATGATGTTTGGCACGCAGAGAAAAGAAACTGCTGGGTTCAGAGGCAAAGAATGTGCAGAAATGAGGGATGCATGAACTTAATGATGGATGCAAAAACAAATGAATCTGAAACAAATTTCAGAAATGAATATGTAGAAAAACTGGTTTACTTGCAGTAATTCGAAAAAGAGATGAAAATGCATGGATTTAAACAATCGAAAGCAATGATGCAGTGGCAAATTGATGAGTTGAAGCTGACAATTACCAACTGCTACGCAGGACAAAATTGAACTGATACCAAATTGAACTGATATGCAAGTGGACGCAAAATTTAGTAACCTAACCTGGACTGATACATAGAACACAAGTTGATACGCAAGTGGAGAAGCTAATACGCAAAGATTAAAACTAGAATTGAACTGAAATTAAGTGCAACTAGCCACTAACAAATAATCTAACTAGTTAAACTGCAGAATATAAAACTAACAACTACAGAACCAATTCAGACAAATGAAATTTACTGAAACAACATTCGAAACTGAAAATAGCTTGCAGAAATTAAACTACAACTAAAACATTTAAAATTAACTATGGAAACCAATCCTCAATCCTTCCCTAGCTCGAGTACTCCTTGTTCGTCACGCAAGTGTGAGCCTCGAACCCGCAAGCTCAGCAAATCGATGGAGAACAGCATCTGCAATTCAAAACCAGCTCATCTCTGCTCAAATCCAAAAACCCATCCAATTCCTTCAACTCAGCTGCGATGGTGAATCGGGATTAATCCAAGCACTTCAAGGAACCCCTCTGAACTGCTTAGATGGAGGAAATGATGCGCTGCCGATGTTGACGAAATCTGATGGCAGAGCTGCGGAAACCTCTCAACAACTCTGTTCTTGGGCAGAATTCAAGCTGGAACTTCACCGAGAGCCCTTCCACTGACCTAGAACTCGATATAGTGAAGAAATTGAGGGGTCACGCCCCTTGGATTGAAGAAAACTTGAAAAGAAACTAAGAACAGCTGAAGAAGAAAGCACACTGCGGCGGAGACGCGACAGGGAAGAACTGGGGAGCGTTTCTGATTAAATAGGAACCAATGGACGGCTCAGATTTAATTGAGAAAATCCAACGGCTGATCTTGCTCTGATTTGAGCCAAACTTTGATGATGATGATCTGGGGTCAAGATCTGCCTCGTGGTAGCTCAGATCCTCCAGATTTGCAACGGATGGTCCAGATCAACTTAGTCTTTGAATGGACGATCTAGAGCCCTCCGAGCTTGATCCAACGGTTGATTTAGCTCTGATTGGGATGAAACCTTCAGATCTTGATCAGAATGCTTGATCAACCCTAACCCTAGCTCGGATTGCTTCAGATGGTCCCGGATGGCTCAGATCTAGCCGCTCTTGAATCGGACGGCCCGGATTTAATCCTAATCTTGATAACTCGATCCGGGTCACTTCCGACTCGAGTTTGACCCAATATGCCCTAAGTCCTTGAACCTTTGATGCCTACAAAAATAGATCCAAAATTTAGTGGCCAATTAATCCAAATATGTGTAAATTTGCAATTAAGTCCAAAATAAGAGTAAGTTCTAAAACCTAGGGCAATTTCACAATTAAGCAATAAAAATATAGGTCAAACATGGATTTTAGAAATTAAAATAATCAATAAAATGGTACTTATCAACATGTCACCCCCGTAGAACTTTAAGGAAGTCCAGCGGCTGAATGGCAGAATCACCGCACTATCACGGTTCATCTCCAAATCCGTGGACAAAGCCCTCCCCTTCTTCAAAATTCTGAGAAAAGCTGTTAAATTTGAATGGGATGACCAGTGTGTGAAGGCCTTTAAGGAATTGAAGACCTATCTGGCAGACCACCCGACCCTGTATAAGCCAGTGGAAGGGGAGACATTATTCGTCTATTTATCCGCAGCCGAGCAAGTGGTAGGGTCGGTGCTGGTCTGAGAACAAGACCAGATACAACATCCCATTTACTTCTTCGAACACTTACTAAAGGATGCCGAGACGTGGTACACTATGATGGAGAAACTGGCCTACGCCTTGGTCCTGATGGCCCCAAGGTTATGGCCATACTTCTTAGCGCACCCTATCGTGGTCCTCACTAATAGCCCGCTCGCCCGAGTCCTCACTAATCCCGAGATATCGGGCAGGCTAATCAAATGGACGACGGAGTTAAATGAATATGACATTGAGTATCAGCATCACACCACCATCAAATCCCAAGACCATCATCTCAGATAGGGATGGTCGCTTTACCTCGCATTTTTGGGAGTGTGTTCAGAAGTCTCTCGGCACTAAACTACGATTCAGCACCGCCTTTCAACCTCAGACTGATGGACAAACTGAACGAGTGAATCAAGTACTGGAGGACATGTTGCGAGCTTGTGCCTTGGATTTCAAAGGGAGCTGGTGCCGATATCTATGTTTAGCGGAAATCGCTTACAATAATAGCTACCAAGCTACTATCGGAATGACACCTTATGAAGCTTTGTACGGGAGGAGATGTAGGTCTCTGATCTGTTGGTACGAAGGTGGTGAAAAGAAGGAGATGGGGCTCACAACGGATGTCATCGACAGCACCACCCGAGCTATACAGAATATTCGACAACGGATAGAAGCTGCTCAGAGCCGGCAGAAGAGTTATGCAGATGTCCGGCGTAGACCACTGGAATTTAATGTTGGAGATTTAGTGTTCCTCAAAGTGGCTCCTATGAAAGGAGTAACGAGATTTAGAAAGAGAGGAAAACTGAATCCGCGATATGTGGGACCATACCTGATCCGGAAGCGAGTTGACAAGGTGGCATATGAGCTGGAGCTGCCTCAGGAGATGTCAGCTATTCATAATGTGTTCCATGTGTCAATGCTTAAGAAGTGTATTCTGGACATGGATCAAGTGATCGAGCCATAGACAGTACAAGTTCAGGAGGACCTAAGTTATGAAAGTCGACCTATCCAGATTTTGGACCGGGAAGTCAAGAAGCTAAGAAGCAAGGAGGTACCCTTAGTCAAGGTCCTATGGCAAAGTCAATGGTTCGAGGAAGCTACTTGGGAACGCGAGGACGAGATGAGACGCAAGTACCCGGAGTTATTCTAAGTTCGAGGACGAACTTTCACGAGGTATTGGGGATTGTAACGACCCGGAAAATTCTCTTAATATTTTCTTTAAAATATTGATCATGTCTAGATAATTTTTCTAGGGACCTAGAGATATTAGTACGAATCTTAGCCTAGAAATCCATGATCTTTCTCATTTAAATTGAGAAACTAAGTACTAATGGGCCTTATATGGGCTTTTTAGTACCATGGTTATTGGTAGATTTTGGGAAAAATTTAATATAAATATAAAAGGATTTTAATTAGGAATATTAACATAATTATGGGGGATTTTTAGGGGAATTTCGGAAATAATGGAAAATAAAATAAAAATAAAGTGCATGGATCAAGGATTGAACCTTGGACCTATGGTACCACCATGCATGTACTAACCAATTCACCTAGCAAGGGAGTGCTAGTAGAGGATGAAATGGATTTTGGTTAAGGCTTAGGGGAAAATAAAGAGTCATGAAGGGAAGAGACACCATGACTCTTCACTTACCTCCTTAATGTGGTATAAAGAGATGGCATGGGAGTTACTTTGCTTCTTCCACCATGTCCACCATTCTCCCTCCTCCTTCTTCATCCTAGCCGAAACCCCAAGGGGGGATTTTCTCTTGGGAAAAGTTCCCAAGAAGGCTTCTCCTTCAAGATCCAAGGTTTTGTTCAAGGTTACAAGGGTTAGAGGTGGTCAAAAGGCAACAAGGTCTTCATCCTTCTCTCCAATCTAAGGTCTATAACCAAGATAGTCTAAAGTAAGACCCCCCTCACCTGTGGTGTAATGGTTTTTCTTGATATGGATATGATCTAAGCTTTTTGTTTGAGATCTAAGATGAAAAATCCATGAAGGAGGACTTAGGGTTTCGGCCACCTCCAAGTTCCCATGGCTAGGATTAGTTTTAACTCTCTAATGATGGTTCTTATATTTTCTTATGATGTAAGTGATGTTAGTGGTGATTCATATGAATTCTTACATGCTTAATAGTTCTTATAAATTTCGGCCAAGAACCCTAATCCATGGTTGGACCTTGATCTAACCATTCAACATGTTAATTTTGTTTCCCTATGATATGATGGATAGTAATTGTGTTTTATGAGAATTTTTCCATGAATTTTATGGACCTTTAGGTTTCGGCCAAGAGCAAATCTAGGGTTAAGGGATTAGGGTTAGCCTTAATTAGGGGATTGAATGTTTTTCTATGGCATTTTATGTTTGTATGGGATGTTATTGATGATCTATATGAATTTTTTTCCATGGACCTAGGGTTCCTTAGGGTTTCGGCCAAGGCCATAACCAAGGGTTTTGAGTGGGTTAAGACCACAAAGATGCATGTTTATAGGGTACTATGATGTATGTATATGTTTAAGTATGTTGGAAGAATCTTTATGCCAATCAAAACCCTAGCTTATGGGTCATGACTAATATGTTAGGCCATTTGTTATGATGATTCATAAATGTTTAGACCATGTGCCATGAACCTAAGGAAATGTATCATGTATGAAAGGATCTAGGCATGTTTTCCTATGTATCATGACCATGTATGTTTTATGAATTAAGATGCTAATTATGTAGGTATGCCATGAGATAGGAATGATATGTATGTATGCCATGATCTATGAATGATATGTATGATTTATGAATGATATGTATGCATGTCATGTTATGGATGAAAATGATGAATGAAGTTAAAGTTCATGCCTTTGAGGCATAATGATGATAGGGAATGAAAATGATGAATGAAGATAAGATTCATGCCTTCAAGGCATAATGATGATGTTAAGCATTAAGAATGAATGATTATGCTATGAATGTTTTATGAATGAAGAAGCATGTGAAAGTATTTTATTTTATGAATGGGCTTGTACCGGACCTAAGTAAGGTCCACGGTTCTGGACTACCGATGAAGCTGTTCACGGTTCTGGACTACCGATGAAGCTGTCCACGGTTCTGGACTGCCGATGAAGCTGTCCACGGTTCGGGGACTACCGATGAAGTTGTCCTTACCCTAGTAGGTCGAGATTAGCTACCTCGTATTTACTTAGGGATGCGCGCATATGATGTATGAATGTGGTACAAGCCAGGGCCCCTATGATGTTATGATTATGTTTAAATATTTAAAAGTATGATTTTAAACTAAGCATCCTTATGATATATGCATTCGCCGCATGCATCCATCCATGTTATGCATTATGTTTATGATAAGTAGGCTTATGCAAAGTAAGGTTGTGCAAGGTATGTTTATCCAAGAAAGTTTATGCAAGGTATGTTTATGCGAAGTATGTTTATGTTCATGTTAATTATGATGCCATGATTATGTTATGTTCATGTTAATTATGATGTCATGATTATGTTTATGTTCATGTTAATTATGATGCTATGATTGTGTTTATGTTCATGCTAAATTATGATGCCATGATTTTATTTAAGTTCATGCTAAATTATGATGTCATGATTCTATTTATGTTCATGCTAAGAATGATGCCATGATTGTGTTTGTGTTTATGATACGAAGTATGCTATGTTTTGTAGGGTTGAAGTATTATGTTTATGTTTATGTTTATGTGACGTATGGATTTTTGTGAGTAGGAAAAGGGTCTTACTAAGCCTATGTGCTTATAGTCTTATTTTTCTTATGCCGCAGATCAAGCAAGAAATTACTAAGGGAAGCAACAGGAGAGGCAAGAACATGTGTGTGTGGTAGTGACATGGCCAAGGATTTCCTCTCATTTTACATATCGCATGTTTTGTGCACTGAAAATGCTTATTTTGGTTTTATGCTCAACTTATGATAGTTATGCCAGAAACAACTTACTATTCATGAAGTTTATGAACGAACTACTTGCTACCTGGAATGCTTATGGATAAGTTACGGAAAGTTGATATCATGATGCTATGTATGCTGGTATTATGTTAAGTATAATGTCACCATGTCCATGAATGATAACTTAGGCATGTGTATATGATTTATGTACTAGTTGCATGGTTAAAAGCATGTGTAGAAGAAAAAAATTATTCCGCTGCATTAAGATGTTATATATGTACATGTATGTTTAGCGTAACGCCGCTTTATAGAGGAAAAAAAAGCGGGCGTTACAGCTGGGGGCGCCCTGGGCACTGAGGGCGCCTCGGCCAATAACCAGCCGAAGCACTTGTTGCTTCGTTTGCTTTGTGTTGGCCTTGGGGCGCCCTGAACACTGGGGGCGCCCTGCTCAGCTACTTGCCTCTTTCCTTTGGGCATTCTGAGCTGCAGACACACGTTCCTTCGGTCCTGCATCCAGGGTTAGTCCAAAACAATATGAAGCAATAGAGTATTGAGTTTATACAGCCTTAGCTGTCTTGGTTCTGACTTTGGGTCTCCAAAATTGAACCCTAGGTCGAACCAACGCCTACTGTTCCCTCAACAGGGAACGCGTCCTCACGTACTCCTCTCGGGAGAATTTACCTGATGCCAACCGGCTCCTCCGGTTGGACTTTTGCCTAGTAGTCCTTCGCCAGGTGCCTAACTGTCCTTTGTCAGGTCTTCAGTACCAAGCTGTCCTTCGCCTGGTGCCTAGCTGTCCTTCGCCAGGTCTTTGGTTCCAGGCACTCCTTCGCCTGGTGCCTAGCAGTCCTTCGCTAGGGCTTTGTATCTTGGCATTCCTTCGCCAGGTGCCTAGCAGTCCTTCGCTAGGGCTTTGTATCCTAGCAGTCCTTCGCCAGGTGCCTAGTAGTCCTTCGCTAGGACTTTGTTTCCTGGCATTCCTACGCCAGGTGCCTAGCAGCCCTTCGTTAGGACTTTTGTTTCCTGGCTGTCCTTCGCCAGGTGCCTAGCAGTCCTTCGCTAGGACTTTATTTCCTGGCATTCCTTCGCCAGGTGCCTTGCAGCCCTTCGCTAGGACATTGTTTCCTGGCATTCCTTCACCAGGTGCCTAGTAGCCCTTCGCTAGGACTTTCCTTCCTGCACACTCAGTGAACACATTAGATCACAAATAACACTTAACTTTGAATCCTTTGTCAATATCAAAACAAGGTTCGATATGGTGCTTCCTGCACCAACAATCTCCCCCTTTTTGATTTATGGCAACACAATTCAAAGTTAAGTAGAATGTATAACAGATTAATAAAAGAAGGAAAAAAACAGTTAAGAACAGAATAGATTTGACAAAAAAATCTTTAATTCTCATACTCCCCCTAAAACCCTGAATACTTGTCAAATACTTAACTTTGACCTTTCCTCCCCCTTTGACATATATCAAAAATAATACATGGGCGAACAAGGTTTCGGATAGAGAGTTTTGAGTTTTTGTAAAACTTCTAAGTTTTTGACAAAGTGTTAAAAAAAACATATTCATAAACAACTTTTTACACTTAGACAATTTTCTATTTTGAAAAGTTTTGCAAATCTAAATATTGTTAAAAAACTTTTACTTTTGACAAAGTGGTCTTCTTCCTCTCCTTCTCATCTTCTCCTTCCTCCATCTTAGAGGTCGGCGATCACTAGACATGGAGGATCCCTTCCTCTGTGGCGTGCGGCGAGAAGGAAGAAGAAGGGCGCGCGCATGTAGGAGAGTTCCATCTCCTTGTGTGTTTGCCGCCGCAAGGTTGAGAAGGGGAAGGAGAGATTGTTCTTCCTTGTGTGCTTGGAACCATAAGATAGGAAGAACAAGAGGAGGTCAGTTAGGGATCGCGTGGAGAAGAAGAGCTTCTTCTTCTCTTCTCCATCATTTTCTTCCTTCCTAAGGTGGTCGGCGGCAACCCTTTAGATTAGGGTTTTTTGGCGCAAGTGGAAGGGAAGAAAAGAGAAGGCCTTGGTGATTCCGGTTCTTGGTAGCTCGTCGCCCACACGATGTCCAAGAGGGAAGGGACATAAGATAGAAGACTACGAGATAAAGAGAGATATATTTCTCTCTTGGCTCCCTCTTTATAGTTCTATCATTTTATGTGTATATTAATTAATTATTATGTTGTTGATTGTTTGATAATCAGTGTTAATAATTAATTAATTGGACCGCGATAATAAACACAAAAACAGGCAATCCACTCGTCGTCTTTTCCGCGGTCGATCGGTTAGGCAAATTACATGGCTCGATCTTTGAGATTGGCCAAGTTGTAATTCGAATCGATCGATACGATGACGTGATGTTCGTTTGGGAGACAGGTCTCCATTCGGATTAATTTTTAATCCGTAGGCATGAAGAGGTCTCTCAAGGATGACCAAGTATTCGCTTAGGAAACCCGCCAAGCCATACCCATCAGGCCTCTCAACCTCCTGACCTGTGTCTTCCCCGGCCACCTCGGGCCTCCCCCGTGATCGTCGTCCACGACCACGAGCATGGGGCGGAGACAACTCGATACGACGAGGCATATCTGTTAACAACACTAACACACATTACTTAGATATAATTTTATCAAAATTTAAAACCAACTTACTTCTTGTTGCCGGGAGAGATCTCATCGCTGCCAAGTCCCAAAATACAACCATGTCAAGAAATGACTCCGCAAAAATACAACCAAATCTGTAAAATAGAGATAGACCTCATAAAACAACTCTGTAAACCCACCGACACCAAAATATCGCAAAACTTGGCTCTGATATCAAAAATTGTCACACCCCCAGAGGCACAGGCATACTCGAAAATCGAGCAGCATCTCCCCTATACGACGGACAAGTTGAGACTAATAATACATAATCTCACAACATAAAAGATGGCTCAGCCATCATAACAGAAAATAAGGGCACAACCACGCAGTTTATATCAATATAAATGATAAAAATAAACTAAACTTAAACACTAGTAAATCATTATTGTCTTTTAGCAGAAATAGAGCTAAAGGAAATCTGAAATACTGATGAACTCCAACATGAGTCCAAAAATGAATATATCTATGACAATATCGGACTAATAAAATATATCTAGTCTAGGAAATCAAAATGCAGAAACATCGAAAATGCAAAAATAAAGTACTGCGATAATAACCCAAATATGGAAACAAAGTCGACAACGTGAGACTGGCAACTGAATCCTCTCCTGGCTCCAAGTAATGCAACTACCTGCTATCTGAAATAAAAATAGGAAGCAGGGGTGGTGAGTTCGAGTGGACTCATCGGGTATATGAATAGACAAAAGCATGACATCATAAAAATATAAGAAACAATAGAATTCAACAGAGTACAGTCTCTAAGAAATAGATGATACCAAAGCACGTATAACGCAACGTAAAACATACAGGATATCATAGTATCTACCAACATGCATGTCAACCAAATGCATCAACCATGGCTCATATAAATGCAACAAACATAAGAAAATGCATAAATGCAATAGATGCATATGATGCAATGACATGTGTCACCCCTGACGCCAGTCATGCCTCCAACACATCACATCTGTGTGGCCGAGTGGGTAGGGCTGTGACAACTGTACGCACTCCAACGAATACCATAGATATATGTGGTTGAGTGGACAGAATGCTGGGGAGCCAACTACTCCAAAACCCTGATATATAGGGGGAGCTGTCAACAACTCTGATATCCCTCGGAAACAATGGTGTGGGTGTCAACTGTTTGCCTACAACTCCAACATTCACTGTACATGAGTGGTCGAGTGTGGCGTAACAGGACGGTTTCTCCCACTCTAGCAATTACAACAACAAGTGGTTGAGTGGAAAAGCAATTAGATGACTGACAATAACTTAACCATATGGAAGTCCAACAGTCGTTAATATGCAACAGTGCAAGTATGGTGCATGATAGCAATAAGCACAAACCACTGAATAACAACGATGCAACAACAAAAGCAACAAACTAGGAATCAACTAGAAAATCAATGAATATGCAACTAAACTACTAGGTAAGGTATCTCTAATGCAACCATCCTAGTGGTGTTTAATGAACAACTAAGTACACGCGTACAAGCGGTACTTTACAGAATAGCAAACCAACGAAAGACTGTACGAATATAAATTTTTGATTAAAACTCGAAGGTTAAACAAGAATGGTATCAACAGGTGATATAAAATAACAATAACAAGGAACAAGGTCAAGCAGACATATTCAGAAATAACAAGCCATGCATTAAGATAAAAGAACTACTAGAGTACAAAGGAGAAGTACCCGCCTTTTATGTAGAATCTACCCGAAATAATCTCTTCACGACCAACCGTGCAAGTTCAAATCAAAGTCCTAGGTCAAGAACAAAGTTAAACTATTTATACAATTAATAACGTAGTTAAACTAACACTACACAATTTGATAAACATTCAATTTAAAACCTAAACATTGAGGTTATGTTCAATTTAGGTTTTAACCCAAACTAAAATCCCTCAATACAAACCAATACCCAAATCATTCTAATCTAAACAAGGTAACTCCCGAAACTGTAGTTAGCAAAACCACACCCCATGGTCAGTGGAACAACCCTAGAAGCTAATCCAAAACACAATAGCTCAACACCCCAGTACATCCAAATCCCCCGGCCACTAGTATTAGAACGCAAACTATAACATGCTTTTGACAAATCTCCCAAAATAGACTCATGACATGAAGTTTCAAATCAAGGTGATCCATCCTAAGAACTCACGACCACATCAAGGCAAAAATTGAAATGGAATTTCCAACCCAAATTCTCAACAACACAGAACTATCAAAAATCACAGCCTGTTCAGAGATCCAAAACAGAACCCACACAGAAACCTACAACCCAAAATTAGAATCACGCCTAAACACAACATCCTTACCTTGATGGCAGAGGGAATTGGCGAAATCAACAAAGACGAGAAGTGAACCCTAAAGAAGAAATTAAGCTTCTGCTCTTACCTAGTTGCCATCGACAACGAAATCAATCCAGGGAAAATCCTTGGTTGGCGCTGAACAACTCAAGAAGAAGGAGTGAATTCGCGAGATCAGGGGTCGACGGCTCCCTTCGCGCGAAGAGGGCACTTGGCTAGGGCTTGCGGCGTGATGAAGAAGAGGAGAGAACAGCCATCCGGGAGACAAGGCGGCGCCTCCTTCGTGTGCACTGAAGCAAACGAAGAAGAAGAAGAACAGGAAGGAGAAGAAGAGGAGGAAGAAAAAGAAATGGAAAAAGGGGCGGCGCTCGCTCGCTAGGAACCACTGCAGCGGCATCAGCGTCGGGCAGAGAAGGGAAATCGGGGCAAAACTCATTTTCGGGAGGAAATTGTTGGGTTTTATTAGCTTTTTGGCTTTTTTTTTGCAAAGAGACCCTCCGAGTTGGGATAATTCCAACTAAGCCCTTAGTTTTTTAATTTTTTCCATTTAACCCCCTTTAAATTGCTGATATTTAACATTGTCATCTTTTGAATCTGACTCATCTTTAGATTTAGGCATGATTCGGGACTTATGCTTTGTCTCATTGGTCTTGAATTTACCTGCATGTAAAGCAATCCCTTTCTTGGTCAGAGTAGTATTAGGTTGTTCGTGCAATTCAAATTTAGAAAAAAAAGCTCATCTAATTTAGCCTTTGAATGATCCTTTGAAACTTTGTAAGCATCTACCATAGATGCCCACAAAGTATTTCTTAGGAATGCTTTCAAAGTGTATCTGATTATGTCACAATTTTCGACTTGTTATCCAGTTGTATGAAGTTTGTTTAGGAGGTCCTGGATTCGATAGTGTAGATGGCTCATCGACTCTCCTTCCTATATTTTTTATATTATACAATTTATTTAACAATAAATCACGCTTACATAGCTTTGTTTCGAGGGTTCTTTCATGTAGTTCTATTAGCTTAATCCACAGTTCTCTTACACTATTGAAGGGTCTAACTTGGTACAATTCTTCATTGATTAGGCCACATTGTAGAGTTAGAATTGCTTTAGCATCAGCCTTGAACTTCATCATTGTTGGTTCGTCCCATTTATCGTAATAGAGTGGTACACTACTTCCATCGGGAGGTAGCACAAACCCAGTCTGGATAATAATCCACATTTCCACCAGGGTCTTTAAGTGGACCTTCATTTGACTCTTCCAGTAGTCGAAGTCATCATCGAAGAAGAGTGGCAGTGAGCAGTACTGTAGCATTCTTGATAGGCTATAGTCATCAACAAAAAAATGACAATGAATGTACCAAGATTAGGTCTTGGATTAGTAGTGTGGGAGAAAATAACGAGAGAAAAAAATCACCCGAGTGGTGTTGCATCAATATCGAGAAAAAATAATAAAATAATGATAAATTTTTTAGAAAGGATAATTACACCAATTCTGACTTATGGCGAATAACTAAAAATGTAAAATTGAAAAATGAGAGAAAATGCACCCTAAACATATTTTTTTGGTTAAAAAGATGAAAAATAAACCGAAAAAGCAATGCCCTAATGGTGGTTTCACCAATTCAAAGCAACCCCACTCTGATACCAATTGTAAGATCGAGTTGAACGTTAGAGCAGGAGTGAATAGTGCTCATGGCCTTTTTCAAAATTTGAACAACAATAAGAGTAAATTGCAGCATAAATAAGAACACAAGCAAAAATAATACTAATGCATTTGTTTTTACTTTGTTCGGAGTCTATGATAGCTCCTACTCCAAGGCCTGCAATCCTTGATCGCTTTTTGTAGGAAATCACTATGAGTTTGAAAATGTTTTACAAATTGAATATGAAAGTACAATTCAAAAATAATGTATAATGATGACTAAAGAGTTAAAGGTTGAGTGTTTGTCATCGGAGTAGTGTTGTAATGTCTTTGAGTAATTTTTGGCGCAGTACACAAGAGAGAAAGTAGTAGTGAATTGATGTTCTAAGGCTCTAGTCGAAGCTACTTTTATAGGTGGTTCCGAGAAGCTGAATGCACTCCCAGGCATCCCCATCATTGTGAAGTGGCAGTGGCTCGTCAAAACTTGATCCCTCAAGTTTAACCAGTCCCGGGTGCTTAAAGCCTTCTCGGGTGTCTGGATGGTGACATGGGTTGACCAATATGTGCACTCCAGCTCACCTGAACTTGGCTGAGTCTTCTGGGTCCCAGGTGCCTGGATGCTTCCGGGCGCCTAAACCCTAGGTACCTGGACCCTGAATTTCAACCTTCTTTTGCTTTGTTTTTTTTTTTTTTGCAAAATAGAGTTAGAAAAATAGAAGAAAAATATATGTATAGAAAATGAAATGCATTGGATAGCTCAGGCTATCCGGTCTTGACTTTTAGATTTCGACCAAAACTCTAGGTCGGACCAACGTCTAATATTTCCTCTTCGTGGAATGTATGCTCACCTACTTTTCTCAGTAGAGTTTACCTTTTGCCAACCTCGGTTGGACATTTGCTCAGTCTCCGATCTTGACTCTGGAACTCCCAACGTCTGATCCTCGATTGTCTCAACTCTTGTCTGTCATCCACGATCAGCCAAAATTTCTAGTCAATCCTCTAGACCAGGACTTCATGCCTAACTCATGGTCAAGTCTTAGTGCCTAGTCCTCCAAACTAAGTCTTCGTTGCCCAATCCTCTAGATCAAGACTTAGTTCCCAACCCACAACCAGGTCTTCGTTGCCCAATCTCCCAAATCAGGTCTTAGTGCCTAGACTAAACTCGGACTTGTTTCACACTTAGTTTTGCTTGTTAGATCACAAACAATCTCAACTTTAAACCTTTGCAACATCAAAATCAAGTTTGATTATCTAGTGCTCCCAACACCAACATCAATTGCATCCAACTCACGCATTTGGAACCTTCTCACAATTTAATGATATCTCAAACATCATTTTCAAACATATATTGCAACTCTTCTTTCATTGCATTGATCCATTTATTTGACTCTATACTTTCTATGGCTTGTGAAAATGAAATTGGATTTTCATAAATTACATAATCTAATTCTTGCAAATAAGTTTCATAATTATTTGAAATAACAATTTTTCTTATTCTTTGAAATCTTTTCAATGCTATTTTTTGTAACTTATTTGCATCAGATCTTTGTGAGTAGGTTTTTTAAGGAATAATTCATCATGTTGTTCAATGTTGATAACTGGAATAAGTTTTGGAACAACACTGGATGAAGGAATAGTTTTATATAAAAGAGCATTTATCTTAACTTTTTTTTATCCACATTTGATTGTTCGTCGCTCCCACTAACTTCACCATTCTCAATGAATTTTGCATTACCAGCTTCTACAATTCTTATATTATGATTAGGATAATAAAATATATATACCCTTTAGATTTCTCTAGGTAGCAATAAAGTAACTACTAACAATTTGATAATCTAATTTTCATTCATGTGGATTATAAGCTCTTGTTTCTGCCGTACAACCCCAAATATGCTAGTGTCTTAAGCTAGGTTTTCTATTTGTCCATAACTCAAAAGGAGTCTTTGGAACTACCATCCTAGGAACTCGATTAAAAAAGTACATTGATGTTTTTAAAGTATACATCTATAATGATTTAGGTAATGATGAATTACTTATTATACTTCTAACAATATTCGTTAATGTGTGGTTGCATCTTTCTGCCACATCATTTTATTGAGGTGTGTATAACATAGTATATTGTACACATATGTCATGTTTTTCAAGAAGTTTTACAACTAGACTTGAATGTTGTCTTGTTTTATCATATTTCCTATAGTATTCACCTCCTCTATCAAACCTTACAATTTTCACTTTCTTGTCTATTTGCTTTTCAACCTCATTAATGTAGATTTCAAAAGCATCTAATGCTTGATTTTTTTTCTTTAAGCAAATAAATATATTCATAACATGAAAAATCATCGATAAAGGTGATAAAACACTTTTCTTCACCAAAAGATTGATTTGAAACAAACATAAGTTTTTAATATATATTTCTTTTCAAACCAAACCTTACGTTTAAGGTAATCTTTTTAATAGTGCCATTCTTTCTTACAGAAATGACATTTATCATTATTATGTTCCTTTTATCAACCTAAGGAGCTTTAATAGACCTTTTGTTTTTCTTAAAACTTTTGACTTTTACTTTTAGTACTTTATCAGCTCCTTGAATAGTGAAGTTAATGGATAAGTTTGTTTATCAATTCATAAACATTCCAATTTTCCTTAATAGTGTTATAGTTAATTTGAAAAGTACCATATTCAAGAGACAATGAGTTCAGAATAAATTGAATTAAGGAGTCATCCACCGTCATTCCTAATGTTTTTAACCTGTTGGGGTTGCAAGATTGTGAACATAATCTCACATTGAAAATACATGAGAAAGATCATGAGTTTACAAGAGAAAAATATCTCCTTCGGTATAAATCCTTTTGGGTAGAGTCCAAGAGCAAAACCATGAGGGCTTAAGTTTAAAGTGGAAAATATTATATCATTGTAGAAATATCTAAATTTTTTCGGTCCTAACAATTGGTATTAGAGTACAAACTGCCAGAAGATCTAACCGCCGACTATACACAAAAGTTATGGTCTAATCGAGTCATGCGAGTGAAATATTGACGTCGAATTAAGGAAGTGGGGGCTTCCGTATCCGGATCAAGAGGATGAGACATCAGGTAGGATGTCCTAGTAGGTCAAGCAAACCGAGGGGTAGGAAGACCTAGTAGGTCAGTTGAATCAAGAGATAAGAAGACCTGGTGGGTTAAGGATAGAACATCAAAGGGATAGGCTTTCTGTTTGAGGGGGGCCCTATGGTTCTTCATTTGAGGGCGTGATTATTGGGGTTGCAAGATTGCAAACATAGTCCCACATTGAAAACACATGAGAAAGATCATGGGTTTATAAGGAAAAAATATCTCCATTGGTATAAGACATTTTTGGTAGAGCCCAAGAGCAAACCATGAGAAAAAATGATTAACGAGGTTGGGTAACGCTAAACCTCGGCCGACCGGCCCGACCCCACGGAAGTTTTCCACTGGTCGCCAGTGTAAATCGAGATGCGCTCGCGACGGGCGATCTAAAAGCCCAGTGTCAAAGGGTTCGCGCCCTATTTGGAGAATAAATTCCTGCAAAATGCGTCGTAGCTGGGGATCGAACTGCGGATGCCTGGGATAACAACCAGTCACCCTTCTGTTGCACCATAGCCCTGGAGGCAAGAACAATACAATAAGAGCTTATGCCCAAAGTGGATAATATCATATCATTGTGTAGATATCTAAATTTCATTAGTCCTAACATAACCTTGCTACAATATTAGTCATCTCAATGTTATACTCTTGCATACTACATGACCCAGGTCCTAACATAACCTTGCTCAATATTAGTTATCTCAATGGTATACTCTTGCATACTACACAACCCGTCAAACTTTATGGTCATGAGTTGTGCCATTAATGTACTAGCGAGTGACTTATCAATAGAATGAAAATATTCTTCCACAAACTTCAAATATTTCTTTGTATTTTCTATTTGTGAAATGGTAGTCTTATTGTTGTTTATGATAGTCATTTGCATAAACATAAGACTTAATTTATTAACTCGTTCTCATACTTTATATTTGGACTTTTCTTCCTCACTACTTGAATCAATAATAACAATAGATTGTTCCTTTAGTAGTGTCAACTCAAGATCCAATATACCTAAACAAAGATTGACATTTTACTCCATTTAGAGAAGTTTAAATCATTAAACACAGTAATAAAAGAAGCTTGTGAATGAAAAGAAATTACTGCAAATAATATATACATATTTAGATAAAACATTAGAATATATTGTAATATATCCTTGGGCAAATAATACAATATATTATCAAAAATTAAATGACTTCTAACATACTAAGAAATTAAAATCTTTATCAAATACATATGTTATCTTTGGATAAAGAAAATATATTTAATTCAAAATTTTTAATTTTCTTCATTTATGCCACTAATCATAAAAAATTAATTTTTCTTTGAGAAAATCCATAATTTAATGATCAATTAATGACATTTATTTATCTTTTTATAACCATTTTGTAAATATAATAAATAAATGATTATTTTATGCATGGCAATTAATTATTTTAGTTTGGTCATTTTGGTGATTACAAACTATCCTAATTACCATAAAATCATAAATATATTTATATCATAAGCATAAGCAATTTTAATTATCTTTAAAACATGCATGCATATATATTATAATCATTAACCGAATTCATAAATGATAATTAGTCAGCAAATAAATTTATATATACATTATGACATGCATTATTAAAAATATTAATAAAACATTAATGTGCAATATTTCATTTCGTTTAATTCTCATCAATTAAAGATTCTAAATGTCATTAATGCATCTATTAATTCTAACATAATAAAGTCATACATTAAAATATATAGATTTCTTATGGAATTACATATTAATTATCATGATCTTTATCTTTATTATATGAAATGGATCTTGAAATCTATATAATTTATAAACCTGAGCTCGATAAAGAAGCTACTGTAACATAATTATTTTCTATATATATTTCTCCCTTCTTCCCTTTTTCTACAAAAGCACTCAATTAATTTTTATATTATGAAACATTATTATGCTTTCTTAGTTACAAATAATAATTATTATTATATATAGATATGAGTTATATATTGATTAGTAACTTCAATTCCATAAAGTTGCCTTAGTTTTCATTTTTTTTCATTCTTTAAGGTCAATTATTTAGTAGGTAATTGTTCCGAAAGGAATCGACGTCGACGACCAGTCACTAGGTTCAGCCCATGGGGATGATGACGAGAGAGGAAGAGCTTCCATCCTGCGATATCAACACGAATGTTAAGGGGAACACGCCGGAGGTTGTCCGGCGGAGCCCACTCTGACGCTCAAGTCAGTGCCGGAGTCTCTTAGATGAAAGAAAATAAGGACAAAAGTATGAGTCAGAATGTATGTAACCCCCTTACTTGAGGGTTGGAGTACCTTTTATACCTGAGGTGGCAGTCACACGTGTCCCACGTTCTTCTCCATGTCTCCTTAATTATCGGTTACTGGATAATCCCTGTAACGGTCCTTACAGTCGATAAATCTGGGTCATTGCGATAATTAATGCTTTAATGACCGCGTATTATGGGTTATAATTATCCCGTAATAATTGGTGATGATTATCCACAGATCCGAAGAAAGGGGACAGTTACTTGAGGCCGAGTGCTCTTTGGGCTCCGCTACCCTGAGGTGAACTCAGGGTCCTTTGGCCCGGGGGGGGGGGGGGGTCCCAGGCGTTTGCCTTCCCGAGGTGATCTTGGGGACCTAATTGTTGGAACTTGGATGGCTAGAGGGGGGTGAATATAGCCAGACACAAACTTCTTTCGCTTAAGGGTTTCTCTGCACTTCAAGATTAGTAGCACGGCAGCGGAAACAATGGAAACAGAGAAGTGCAGAAATGCAGAAAACAAAAACAAACTGAAACAACTAACAAGATCGCTAACACGGAGGGTTTACAAGGTTCGGGGATAACTTGCCCCTACTCCTTGGCGTGCCCGTGAGGTGTGCGATCCCTTGATCGTCGGCAGATCAAGCCCCGGTGAACACCAGATAAAATGCAACCTCCTTCTCGGTGGAGTAACCTCTCCACAGCGTTTCAACAAAGATAGAGTTTTAAGCACAATGAAACACAAGAAAGATCTTACTTAGCACTTAGAACAGACAGGAACACAGCAAGCTTCTCCCGAGCTCCACTCAGCGCAGATCTCACGCAAGAACACCCTTCTTCGTGTCTTCTCGCTAATGGACTCAAGCCTCTTGTTCCTTCTTTCAAGTGCCCAAGTAAGGGATGGTTGCCTCAAAGATTGCAGCTGCTTGCTCAAGAATGATGGAACAGCAGAGAACACAAGCACGCAACGTTACTGATCAGAGTTGTTGTTGTTAGCGTCGTTGTGGAGACTTGTTCGCCCAAGCGCTTAAGTCTCCTCCACTCAGCTTCAGGTCACCATCTCACTGCAGCCTCCAGCTGCTCTCCTGCAACCACCAGCCACTACTGAGCTCTTCTGGACTCCCTGAGCCTCCCTCAGACCAGCCCCAATCAGCAGCTCCAGCCAGTTCCAACGTCCGTTGCAACCTGAGATGGAAAACGGACAAACCTGCTCCAAGGAAATGCCTCCATTGACTCTCCTTGAGTGTTTGAATCCATCCCTGTCACCTGCAGCTTAATCAAAGCATTAGAAAAGCATATCAAGCAGTAAATCAAATATCAGAGATCAAACGCAGAGAATCAGATACGTTCAGACGCGATCAGAGCGTCTGACAAAGCAATTTGAATTAAAGTGATCGGTCACCGGACCGATCAGGCAGCCTCCTGATCGGTCACCAGACCGATCAGGCTGGGTTCAGACCGATCAGGCTCCATCCTGATCGGTCCCCAACGCTCAATCAGAAATCACAATTTCTCTGGGACTCTCCTGGACCGATCACCAGACCGATCCCAGGTTGTGGACCAATCACCAGACCGATCCACACCTTTGCCAGACAATTTCTAAGCTTCGCAGTCCAACCCTCCTGATCGGTCACCGGACCGATCAGGGAGCCTCCTGATCGGTCACCATCAGGTCATGCTTAGACCAATCAGGCTCCGTCCTGATCGGTCATCGTGAGGAACTCGCGACGCTTAATCGTTCTCCAGAATGATCTGCACAGTGATCCAGATCGGTCACCAGACCGATCAGGAGTAGATCAGCAGGGGAACTCAACCTCACTGTGTGCTCCCTGATCGGTCACCAGACTGATCAGGAGCCAAGCAGTGGGTGAAACGCATACTCCCTGATCGGTCACCAGACCGATCAGTCATCGCTGGATCGGTCACCAGACCGATCCACGAAGGAGAACCGTGCCAACTCCCTGATCGGTCACCAGACCGATCCAGGGGCTCCAACCTAGCCCTCCAAGCTAGGGTTTCATCCAACCTAGCCCTCCAAGCTAAGACCTGACCCTCAAAGCTAGGATTTTTCACCTAACCCTCCAGTTGAGACTTTTCACCTAACCCTCCAAGTTAGGACTTTTCACCTAGCCTCCAAGCTAGAACTTTTCACCCAACCTTCCGAGTTAGGACTTTTCCACACCTAGCCCTCCATGTTAGGACCTGACCCTCCAAGCCAGGACTTTTTCACCTAACCCTCCAAGTTGAGATTTTTCACCTAACCCTCCAAGTTAGGACTTTTCACCTAACCCTCCAAGCTAGGACTTTTCACCCAACCCTTCCGAATTAGGACTTTTCAACACCTAGCCCTCCAAGCTAGGATTTTTCACACCTAACCCTCCAGGTTAGGACTTTTCACCACCTAGCCCTCCAAGCTAGGATTTTCCAATCACTCTGTGCCTAATCCCCGATTAGGACTTAATCATAATCATAATCATCAATCTAAACTAAAATCAATGTCAACACCAAAACAACAATCAGAGTCAGACTGCATCAACAATCTCCCCCTTTTTGTTGTTTAACAATCCGATTTTAAGTTTAGGGATTCTCAATCAATTTCTCAACTTTCAGAATCATAGGAGAATCAAGATCCTCCCCCTACAATATAATCATTCTAAACTTAACCAACCATACTCTCCCCCTTTGTCGAACACCGAAAAGGGTCTAGATGGGTTGTTAAGTTCAAACCAACTCCCCCTCAACCCTAGGGGTTTCCCAAAACAACAAAGGTATGATTTAATTTTGAAAAACATATGACATCATGTGAAAATATAGATCAAGATATAGCAATCACATGCATCATATGAACATGACATCATAAGTATCATATCAGAATGGTAGTCATATGAGCAACTATATAAACCAACAATGACCATGGTAAGACACATATGAAAGACATGCAAAACATCGGATGCATCATCAAGCGTAAGTAAGATCTAGTCATAGTCAAGTGCATCATACAACAATCCAGACAAATAAAAAGATGCATATCAATGCATCAAAGTCAACATCACGCCATAACAGGCAACAGTTAGGACGGACAGATCCGTCAAATAGTCAGAAATCACCAAATAAGAGCAGAGAGCAATCAATCGTCAGCCAGGGGGGGTCAGCCTGCATAGGGTCGTCTATCGTGTCATCATCAGCAACAAAGGACCCTGGTGCGGCACTACCTGAAGGCGCATCTCCCGAAAATGTGTGGCGGCACCACTCATTGTACCATGTCTGCTGTAAGGTGCGGACCCTGGAGACATCGGACTCTATGGAGGTCAGTCGGCGATCGAAGGATCGGAACTGAGAGCGGGACCTCCTCTCGATACAGCTCTCACAGATGAAGATCATAATGGATCGTCTGATCCAGCTCGGAAATCTGCCATCGTAGGTCCGGGTCCAGCTCATAGTCGTAATCAGCAGCAGCAGCAGCGGGAACCTCCTGAGGTGCAGCAGCATCGAATGGTGCCTGAAAATGTGGACCTCCCCAAGGTAGCTCACCGAGACCCCTCCCGTCCTTCCAAACCAAAGCTCCATCATGATCCCGTATGATGATGCCGGACTTGGCAAATGCTCGCCGACCAAGCCTGCAATCTTGTTTCACCATGGGCACTGTCCTGCCCTTGGTGACATCAACACCCACGGACATAAGCCAGTCGGTGATGATGTGACCAAAAGGCATATAGACTGTGTGGCGGCTCGGCTCTCTATAAGATAAGATGGACTGAAAAATGCTCTCCATGATATCAAAGTCCATCTGGCGGTGCATGCCATAGAGCATCAAGCAATGATAGGGTCGGATCTCGGCTAAGGGCTTGGAAGTGATCGGTAGGATACAGTTTGTGATGATCTTGAACAGGACGTAATTGACTGGGGAGAGACGGAGTGCTACAAAAGTCGGGAAATCAGGACCCAGCTCATCAAGTCCAACTGGGCGGGGATGTCCAAAGAAATGCTGATAAATGGTGTCGGGGGTAACATCGGCAAAAGGAGCCAGCAAGGGGTCTGGGAGCTTAGGATAAATAGAATACAGGTTAGGCGATCGTCGACCGCCTAGATACTCCGCTAGAATCTCATAAGAGAAATCGAGATTTCTCTTTGCTACGCGGGTGGTGAATTCAAAGCCTCCCTGAGGCCCTTGTTGAAGATTGTTGTAAAATTCTGAGACAAGATCATAGTTTATAGTCCGCTCCAAGGAGAGGAGAAAGCCAAGATTGTAGAAAGTGACTATCTCCATGATGGAGGGGCAATGTTCGGACAGAAAAGGAACATCAATCGATCCACAGGGGAGTAATTTGAAGGTACGGGATTGAAAAGCCTGTTCACAGGCAGCATTTGGAAAGCGAGAGCTTGAGGAAGGCTGAGGCCTTCGGGAGGACACAGATAAAGAAGGGGCTTTACCCTTCAAGCTGCTCTCTACCGGTTCCTTTCCCTTAGATGATCTTCTAAAGGATTGAATGATCAAGACAGCAGGTTTGATCAAGAGAAGTGAATCGAATCATGACACAAATTAAGGTTTGATCAAAAGACAAGATGTAATTAATGACCCAAACAGTGAACATAAGGTAAGAAATTGATCAAATTAGATTTAATCAGTAGGTGTGGATCATGGCAACAGATTTGATCACGGAGGAATAATCATAAGGTAAGACATTTGATCAAAGACAAGACATGGAAAGGAAAGATCACGACAGACACATAGGGTCACGGCATACACCACAACACAAAATGAAAATCATGATTAGCACAAACTAATAATCTATGAACTGATCTGCAAGAAAAACTAAACAAAAACTCACTTAGGTGCCATTGATGTGTAGTGAAGAAGATCTTGAAATATGGAAGAAGAGCTCGCGCAGAAGAAAGTTCTCGACGCAAGAGATGAGCTCAAGTTCTTGAGCAGGAAAGAACTCGCAAAAGACAGGGAAGAGCTTGCAGCACACCTTCTCAGGATCGCACACACACAGCAAGAGGAAGAAGAATCGTATGCGCATGGAAGAAGGAGAGGGGGTTCGGCGCTGAGGGGTTTTGGTCGGCTAGGGCTTGGGAAGTGAAGAGAATCCGTGATTAAATCGGTTGGTGGATCGGTCCACCAACCAAACTTTAATGCGGTTGAATGGATCACCATTCGATCTGATAGCGCCCAGACCAATCAGGCTCCAGCCTGATCGGACTGGTCTGGTCCTGATCGGTCGGGTGACTGATCAGGCAGGCTCCTGATCGATCGGCTGATCAATTAGGAATCGAACATTAGGGTTCGAAGAGTGGTCTGTGAGCCCCCTAATCGGTCTGCGGACCGATCCCCACAGGGTGCCAGATCGGTCCGGGGACCGATCCAGGCTAGCACAGAATGTTTAGCCAAAATTTTGCCAAGTCTCTGTGACCCCTCTGATCGGTCTGTGGACCGATCACTGTAGGAAGGAGCCAGATCGGTCCGGGGACCGATCAGCCCTACGCCTGATCGGTCCAGTGACCGATCAGGGTTCCTGATACTCCCTGATACGATTTGAAACTTTCAGTTTCAGGCTTCCACATGATTTCTGAAGGAATTTGATGAAAGATATTGATCTTGGAAGTGTTCCCTTGACTAAACTTGATCCCTGAACACGGATCAAAGGTCCTTATGGGTTTTGGTAAATCACTTTGCTCCACCTAAGTGTAGTCAAACTCAATCAACAATCAATCAAGCAAATTTGTATCAAAATCAAGTTTCTAATCAAGTTTCCTTGATTGGAATGTCCAAGTATGATCATGGAGCCAAATACACATGTGTTATGCATTGGTTTTCCCCATACTTGGTCACCGAAGTGATTTTTATCTCGTCAACTTAATTTCTCAAGGGATGCATTGACATTTTGAGAAATTGAGTTGATCCTAACATCTCACCCCATTTCTAGCAAACAAAAATGTTATGGTAAACCTTATAGTTTGTGTGAGATGTTCCCAAAGTTACCCAATTGTATCCCAACAATTAGAACTAATCATGAAGGATTTTGGATGCATTTTGATCCTATGAGGCGCGACACATTCCCAACTCCCTTCTTAAGAAACTAAATTCATTCTCGGGAAGTGGTTTAGTGAAAATGTCGGGTAGATTTGATTTGAACTCTACATATGAGAGTACAACATCTCCTCTAGCAACATGATCTCTAATGAAGTTGTGACGCACTTCAATATGTTTAGTCCTAGAATGATGGACTGGATTCTTGGTTAGGTTAATTGTGCTAATGTTGTCACACAACACTTGCACACCTTTATAGCTCAATCCATAGCCCTCTAAAGTATGTATCATCCACAACAATTGCGATATACTCTCTCCCATTGCAATATATTCTGCCTCGGTCGTGGAGAGAGTAACATAATGTTGCTTCCGACTTGACCAACTAACTAAAGATAATCCTAAAAATTGGCAACCCCCACTAGTGCTTTTTCGATCCAACTTACATCCGGCGTAGTCAGAATCGGTATAGCCAATTAGGTCGAATGATTCGGTACGGGGGTACCAAAGACCGATACCAATTGTGCCTTTAAGATATCTCAAAATTCTCTTGACAGCAATCAAGTGAGATTCCTTGGCACAAACTTGATACCTAGCGCACATACCCACAGCAAAAAGTATATCAGGTCGACTAGCTGTGAGGTATAGCAGACTACCTATCATACTTCGATATTAAGTCAAATCAACAGGTTTACCACTCTCATCACTGTCTAATCTTGTGTTTGTAGTCATGGGAGTGGTTACTTCTTTTGAATCACTCATATTGAATTTTCGAAGCATTTCTTGAGTATACTTTGATTGGTGCACATAGATCCCATCTCGGGTTTGTTTGATTTCAAGTCCAAGGAAGAAAGTCAACTCTCCCACTAGACTCATTTCAAATTCACTTTCCATGTGTCCAATGAACTCATTTAAATAGCCCTTGTTGTTTGAGCCACAAATTATGTCATCGACATAAACTTGGGCTACAAATATATTGTCACCATCTCTCCGTAGAAATAGTGTAGGGTCTATTTGGCCACTTACAAAGCCTTTCTCAATTAGGAATGTTGACAACCGCTCATACCAAGCTCGGGGTGCTTGTTTAAGGCCATAGAGTGTCTTTTTGAGCTTGAATACGTGGTTTAGAAATTCGATACTCTCAAACCCCGGAGGTTGTTCAACATAGACCTCTTCCCTAATCAAACCATTTAGAAAGGCCAATTTGACATCCATTTGATATAACTTGAAACCTCGATGTGCTAAAAATGCAAGCATCAATCGGATGGACTCTAATCGTGCCACGGGAGCATAGGTCTCATCATAATCAAGGCCTTCAACTTGACTATAGCCCTTAGCTACTAAGCGTGCCTTGTTTCTTATGATTTCTCCCTTATGGTTCAATTTATTTTTGAAGACCCATTTGGTTCCAATAATGGTGGCCTTCTTAAGCAAGGACATCTTAAGCAAGCATCTCCAAGGAGGTGTGGACCCAGGATGATTGGGTATAAGCCGAAGTGCCCGAAGATGTTTGAACAACCTACAAAGGATTCACCACTCCTTGCGAGGAGATGTATACCCAAGGTCTATCGTCGGATTGTTACTCAAAGCCTCTGGCTAGAGCATGACATGTTCAGAGTATGAATCTCTTAAATACATGAGAGTAATTAGAATCCGTAGGACGAGTAAACGTTACTTGGGCTAGGAGTGACGTAGTCAGCCTAGTGGGGACTGACACACATAGATCATGTCCTGAACCAAGTGGGTATAAGATGGTGAAGGGAATGGGGCACGATTCATTATAGCTGCTGAAAGGTTTCAGAATTGTTTCTGAGGTCAACCGTTGATCTTTCGATTAATTGGGGATCATGATGTACTGCTAGGTGCCACTCATGATCGTTCTATAATTGGTTAATTATAGACGGCCAACATAAATCGAAAGTCTATTTAGTCACATGCACTACGAGTAATCTGAGGGATTTAAAATGAGTTGAAAATTGGATTTTTCAAGTCGAATCTGAATTTATCAGAGACGCATCGAAAGCGTAAAATGGCTAAGTCTTTTGAAGACTTAATAGATGAATTAAATGAGTTTAATTCATTGGGTTGTGGCTTGGATGGGCCGGCCAAAGAGGGTCTCCATCCTCTTTGCTTGGCCGCCACAACAAAGGGAGAGAACCAAGTTTTTGGTTCAATTTATAAAATAAACCAATTGTGTGGTTTGTTTTATAAAATTATGGATGATATAAATTTTTATATAATAAACCAAGGTTTAGTTTATTTTTCATGAAAATTAAAATGAACCATGAATTGGTTTATTTTATTTTATAAAATCAATCATGGATTGATTTACCATGATAAGAAAATTTATTCCATAAGAAAAAAGGAGACTTGGTCGGATTTTTATCACGAATTAAAAAATGATAAAACTTGGCATGATGGAATAAGTCATAGAAAATTTATTTCATAAGAAAAAAGAGACTTGGCGGTTGAGAGACCACTATATAAAGGACCGAAGGCAAGGCTTGGAAATCAATCCAAGTATTCTTGCCTAGGCTCTCTCCCTCTCCTCCCTTCTTCCTCTTGGCCGGCCACAAGGCTCTTCTCCCTTCTTCTTGCCGTGAGCACAAGGAGAAGCACCGAGGTGACGAAGTTCTTCCGTTGGGACGATCTTCCTCTCCAGCCATCATCACCTTGGGATTGGGCTCAAGTCATCTTCCTCCTTCTCGCCGGAATTGTGATTCCGGCCAACCTTGGTAATGAGTTTTTCCGATGTGATTACTTCTCTCTTGGTTTTCTTGTCGCGTTCTCGGAGAATCTAGTAGTTCTCGAGAACATGAAACTCATGGCTTTGCGAAGTCATCCCGAAGATATTCGGCGTGGACGCGAATAGAGGCGGAGCTTCCGAGGGACGCTTACGGTTGGATCTCGTCCATTCCTTCGAGTTACGCGAGATAATACGTAAATTAGTTTACGTTTCTGCAAAATTTTAAATATATGATCATGTCTACACAAGATAAAGTTGCATGCTTAGATGTGTGGTTAAATAATTTGAGAAATTATTTATGCTAAACCTTCCGCTGCACGTAATTAATTTTAAAATTACGAACCCGCATCCTTGTCAACATGCACCCGGTCCCAACAGGTGGTTTATTCACTAAAGATCGGAAGAAATCCTCTTCCGATAGCCCTTGGGTGCAGGCACTGACGAGAATCTCCGACGTCGCAGTTGGCACATCCTACGCCAGTCTGTTGAACCGCTGAATGTAATCCTTGAGTGGTTCCTTTGGTTTCTGCTTTAGAGAAAATAAATTTAGCGTCGTCTTCTGATAGCGACAGCTGCTGGCGAAATGATGGAGGAAGGCAGTTCTAAACTCCATGAAGGAGTTGATAGAACCCGGGGGCAGCCTCTGGAACCATCGCTGGGCTGCTCCTGATAGGGTGTTCAAGAACACTCGACACTTTACACCATCAGTATACTGGTGCAGGAGTGCCTTGTTATTGAACTTGCAGACATGATCTTCAGGATCTGCCCTTCCATCATAGTCAGCGATCCCAGGCCCGCGGAACTACTTCGGCATGGGATTTTCTACAATCTCCAAAGAGAAAGGGGTGGAGGGGGCCTTTGAGGAGGTCTTAGGCTCTTCCCCCCTCCCTAGTCCGTCCTCCTGTCTCAGCACACTGGAGGCTACTGAGTTGGCCTTCTCCACTTCTCCTAGAGAATCCCGCTGGTGGACTGGGACTACTTCGGCGTGTCTCCCCAGTGGTTAGATAGATCTCCGTTGTTGGGGGTGCGAGATGGAGATTTTGGGGATCTCCTCTTGCACAGAAGTGACTCGCCGTGAGGCTGCCTGCTCGATTTGGTGCTATTCTAGCGCCCCTTTGACAGCGTTAGCCACCAAGCAATCTAATTCCTCTTTCGTCAGAACGATGGATTGTCCCGTCGGCTCTGCCATCAGTGCTCCTTATGGTGCTTTAATAGTTTCCCATAGACAACGACAAATTTGTTCCGGAAGGAATCGACGTCGACGGCCAGTCACCAGGGTTCAGTCCACGGGGATGATGACGAGAGAGGAAGAGCTTCCACCCTACGAGATCAACACGAGCGTTAAGAGAAACACGCCAGAGGTTGTCCGACGGAGCCCACTCCGACGCTCAAGTCAGTGTCTAAGTCTCTTAGATGGAAGAAAATAAGGACAAAAGTATGAGTTAGAATGTGTGTAACCCCCTTACCTGGGGGTTGGAGTACCTTTTATACTTGAGATGGCAATCACACGTGTCCCACGTTCTTCTCCACGTCCCCTTAATTGTCGGTTACTGGTTAATCCCTGTAACAGTCCTCACAGCCGATAAATCTGGGTCATCCGATAATTAAGGCTTTAATGGTCGCGTATTATGGGTCATGATCATCCCGTAATAATTGGTGATGATTATCCACAGATCCGAAGAAATGGGACAGTTACTTGAGGTCGAGTGCTCCTTGGGCTCCGCTACCCCGAGGTGATCTCGGTGTCCTTTGTGTTAAGGCAATCAGCCCAAGAATGATCGGGAAGATCATGGTTTTGATGTGTGTGTGCCAATATGTTTAAGGTTAAGGTGTTGTGTTGTTATTTGATATGTGTGATTGAGTTTGCAGGACTTGGAGAATCACACATGGAGGACTTATCCAAGGGAGGAGGACTCCAAGGGCAAGCCGGGAAGTGGACTTCAAAGGGCACACATGAAGGGTGGCATGGAGGCAAGCCAAGGGAAGGCTTGTGTGTGCATCCGAGGGATGATAGCCGGTGGAAGAAGACTTCAAGGGGCAAGCCAAAGGAGTGTACCTGAAGGCACACGTGAAGGAAGGTCGTTGAAGTGAGGAGGAGTGGTATTGTAAGCTGGGCAGTCGACTGGCATTGGAGCAGTCGACTGCCAGCAAGCTCCGAAACTCACAGAAGATTTTCAGCCTTCGACCAGTCGACTGCCCCAGGGGCAGTCGACTGGTCAACCCCAAAAACTAGCCGTTGGCTGGCATTTAAAGCTAGGTCAGTTGACTGCCCCAGGGGCAGTCGACTAGTAGCGGGACTGGACAGCTTGCGAAGCTGTTCTTTACTCTTATATAAAGAGGACTTTTTGGCACGAGAAAGGTACGACTTTTTACTGTACCAAAGTGTTGCTAGTGCCCCAATTGATCATCTCTTCCTCTAGCTTTTATTTCGATCTTGTAAAGAGGAAGAAGACAACCTTGTAAAGGTTTTCTCCACCTTGAATGAGACGTTTCATAGTGGAGGTGGTGTATTCGTGCGGATCCTTGGATTAGTCACCTTTCGGGGTAAATACCAAGTAAATCGTTCTTGTTAGCATTGCTCTTCATATTTTCAATTATATTTTTGTATTGTGCTAACCCTTTTGTAGAGAGAATCTGACAAAAAGTGCTATTCACCTCCCCCCCTCTAGCAAGCGCCACGATCTTACACTTTAGCCCGGGGCGAGGGTCCCAGGCGTTTGCCTTCCTGAGAGGATCTCGGAGACCTGATATCCCGAGATAATCTCGGGCGTGTGTCCTCCTGGAGCGATCTCAGGAGTATGTCTACCCGAGGTGGTCTCAAAAATCTACCTTCTCGAGGGGGCCTCGGGAGTCAAGGAAAGAGAGTCATCCAAATTTGGTAGATCTCGCCACATAACTTTTTCAGTATACATGTCAGCCACGGGTGTTCAACCCCATCAGTAATAATAATTATCTAATGAAAGCAACAAAAGTACTACAATAAGATTATGTGAAAAAACCAAATCCACTTAAATATCTCTATTAAAGGATTAAAGGATGAGTAAAACAATTTTCCTTAGTTTTTTTAGTGCTAAAAAGATCAAAGACTTACACTATTTTGAAACAAAGAGATGAACAATGTAATTCTCATAAATTTGTGAAAGGTTTGTGGATCATTGTGGGGGGAAAATGTATTTCAAGTTTGAGAGAAAGTTATTCTCTTCCAAAATGCCTATATTTTACTATTTGCCAATTGAAAAAAAAATTATTGATCAAGAACTAATGAATGCTTCTTTGTCTCTCCCACATGAGCTACCATTTTACTTATGAAAAAATTGTCCCCCACCCCACAGCATCTTCTCTTTTGTGTTAGCAAACCATCATTCCATGATTGCATCGAACACCAATGAACTGACTACAATAACTATATAAAAAATTTATAGACCATAAATTAGTGTTTGCCTTCTTCTCCACATATGAATTCTTGTTTCATTTACTAAAATATAACAACCTTTTATAGCGAACAACATTCTACAATCCAATCACCTCACATAAGACTCTTCAACCCATCTGTTGTTCCAACGTGGATGTCGTAACATCCTATTATTGACAATGACTATTATTTGTTGTCTTGAACATGAACCTCTAAACCCTAAACCCCATTCATGCTACCTCCTATCACTACAAAAATACCTAGATTTCGTGACCGAATATTCGGTTGCTAATCGGTCGCTAAATTCATTTAGCAACTGATTAGTGACAGAAAAAAAAAGTCGTTGAATTTTCTGTTGCAATTTGATTTAGTGACTAAACTTTTAGTTGCTAGAATCATGACCAAATTAAAATTCAATTGCTAAAATTAGCAACGAAAAATTACTTTTCAAATGCTAAATTTGCCACCGAAATGATTTTTCGATTGCAAATTCATAAATAAAAGTTTTTGCATATATATATTTTCATAGTATCTTCATCATGAAAAATTATATTTCTACATTTACAATAATTACACGGATAACGTAACTTGTCTTCATCCAAATATTCTGGATGACGCTTAGTAAAAATCATAAACTCTTCAACTCTAACAAAAAAAAAATCATCAATAATAAAGTCATATTATAACCTATTGTACCTCCAAGTTTTATTTATATACATTGAAATATAAAAAAATAAATTTGCAAAATTAATAAACGTGTAAAGCTAAACATACCTATAGTTATAACATAAACTTAATTACATCATTAAACATTATACTATCAATAGCACTAAACTTTAAATGAAATGATGTATACCTGAAATACAATACCAATGAAAAAAAGAAGATAGGAGAGGACTAGAAATAAGTGCTCAAAAAATGCAGTATACCTAAAAATAACAAAAAAAACAAACAAAAATTAGCATGAATCACATTACATATTGTCTTAAATATAAGACTGAAAAATTTTCAATAAGCTCTTGATCTACCAAGCTCGCGATTGACCGAGTTGAGGCTGAGGTCAGCCAAGCAAAGGCTGGCCATAGGAAAGGTTGGCCTAGTTGAGGTCGGCCAAGTTGAGTCCGGCCAAGCAAAGGTCGACCAAGCTGATGTCGGCCAAGGTAAGGTCGACCAAGTTGAGGTCGGCCAACCAAAGGTCATCTAAGCTGAGATCGTCTTTGGTCGTGGCCAACGTTAAGGGTACTAGCTTGGCTGCGTTTGACCAAGCTCACAACCAACCTCACGACAAGGGTCGAGGCACGCCAGCCTCACTGCTTGAGGTAGCGACGAGGAGATCACTCCAAAATAGAGAAAATTACCATCGTCGGAGAACTCATGCCTAAGGAGACACACTATCACCATAGAGGAGAGGAGATTGAAGGAAAGATCTGGTGAGGGAGGGCGTGAGGAGATCGAGCACGGGAGGAAACGAGGAGATTAGGGCTTGGGAGGGATTGAGCGGGTTAGCAACTAATATTAAATTCAATCATTAAATTAAAGACCAAAATTAAGTTTGATGTCTAAATTAAAGACCAAAATTAAATTCACTCACTAAATTATGTCCAATTCATGAAATTCACCTCGTAATTTAGCGAGTATGGTAATTTAATTGCACTGTTAAATTATCGATTGCAATTGAATTCCGGTCTCTACATGATACTTTAGCACTAGATATGACATTTAACTATAAATTAGCCATAAATATGAAATTAAACCATAAATTAGCCCTAAACATTAAAATCTAAATATAACGACCGACCGCTACATCCTCAACGCATTCAAAATTTTTGACCACCACCCTCACCTCTATATGAGCAACATAAATTAATTTCAGACACTAACTTAGTGACAGAAATTAATTTTGGTGCCTATATTAGCAATCAAAACTAGTTTTGGACCCCTCAATTGTAGACTGAATTTATCGGTCTCTAAATTAGGTATCGAAATTAATTTCGATACCTATTGTAACATCCGAAATTAATTTCGATCCCTAAGTTAGGGATCGAAATTAATTCGGTCTCTAAGTTATGAATCGAATTAAATACAGTCGCTAAATCTTAAACCCTAAATGGATATGCATTTCCGTCCACCACCCTAACCTTCTAGTTAGGAATCAAAATGTCTCTACTGGGATCCGGAGTGGTTAGTGCATGGGGTGTTGTCTAAGAGATCCTGGGTTCGAGTCGCGTGAGGCGCACTGGATAAAACTCTGGGCGTTTGGTGTATCAATTCTAGACCCAACTGTGCACGAATTACTTCGGGGACCGTGATTTACCTCCCTCGTGATGGCCTTGGGACGGGTGCGGTGGGGGCCCTGGGGGCGAGCGATTTCGCCCTTTTTATCTTAGTTAGGAACCAAAATGGTCTCCACGGGATGAACTGATGGTTAGTGTGTGGGTGTTGCCACCAAGAGGTCTAGGGGTCAAATCCTGGCAAAGCCAGTATGCCCACCCTCCCCACGCGCTAGCCACAGCATTCGGGCTAGTAGCTCCCGTGATTTACCTCTTTCGTGTTGGCTCTGGGACGAGTTGGCAGGGGCGCTGAGAGCGAGCAAATCACCTTTAGCCACCTAGTTAGGAACCAAAATGAAAAGCGAATCACCTTTATGTCAGCTAGTTAGGAACCAAAATTAATTTCGATCTCTAATTTAGAGGTCAAATTTAATTTTGGTCTCTAATTAGCAACCAAATTAAATTTGGTCGTTAAGTAGCGACCAAAATAAATTTTGATTCCTAAATTAGGGTTCAAGAATAATTCTGTTGCTATTTCCATCATTGGGTAGTTATCCTTTTCCTTTTAATTTCACCCACATTAACTATATCCTCGAGATATAAAATTTCATGTAATCTTAGAGGATTCACATAGCTTGATCAAGAACAGTTTGTCATGGATCCTAGACTCCACTGCCTAGAATGTACTCATTCATCCAAATTCAACTACAGTTGCGGCACCATCCATCTATATGTCCCCTACAAGACTCATGCCCTTAATTCATCAAGGTGAAGGGATAAAGCACATTGCAAAACACTATTGAGTTGTCAATGACAGAGAAGAAAGCGAAAGTTTGCTGTGACAAAAGCAAGGAAGAGGACAAGGACTCAAATGCAACCAATAAGCTTTATATGACGGCCCCGTATCAAGATTCAATAATTGACCTAAAAAGCTTCACTACTTTTGCAGTTGGTTCTCTAAATGGAGCCCCACCCATCCGGCAATGGCTCAAAAAAAGGTCTGCATGCATAGCCATAGCTCTATGGCCATGGATGAAGACACTTGTTAGGGATGTAGTAGTTGAGAACTAGGTCCTTTGGATGTGACTGTTGTAAAAAAAAAGTAGTTGGATATAAATCAGAATTTAATTGGTGTAATTTGTTTTTTTATTTTCCATTAATAAATATGTGGAATTTATGGAGATAAAAAATAAGCTTGACATAACAATGACAATTAGTTCTATACATAGACTTGCACAATGTTAATTGTTGTAAGTGCAAGACATCGTATGTGAGTTGTGATGTACTTGTTTCATTTTGATATTCTCGCAATATAGAGAAAGAGCCACAGAAAAGCCAATGTTTTCCTATCATGTGTGTCACAAATAATTCTATAATAAGATCTCAGACATTAATAACTAGACCCAATCATGGTTCGAAATCATCGGTTCGACGGTTCGGAACTGCCGGTTCGATAATTCGTGGAAGGTCAATCTTTAACCTTAATCGTCCAAAATGGTTACGGTTCACGGTTCGGTTCACGGTTTGCGACGGTTCGAGATTATTATATTAAAAAATTAAAAATTAAAAATTTAAATTTAAAATATAAAATTTATTTAAAAAAGAGCTTACACTTATTTAAGTTGTCTAGGTATCCCCTTAGGGTATAGGGGAATTAAAGCTCACGTAGTTCTTTTACATTTTTATCCTTTTACAATTTAGATCACTCACTTCCATTTCCTCCCATTCCCGTTGTACTTGTTCCTTCGATATCAAATTCTTTGACTTCGTCTTCTAAAAGTTGTATTCCTTGGATTCTTTTCTCAGCTCTAGTCCAATCGTCTAATAACGCTTGAGCTTCCAATGAGTTAGGAGATATAGTTGATCGTCGTTCATCTAATATGTTCCCGCCGACACTGAACGTCCATAGCAACAGTTGATACTGGACAAACTAAAATTTCTTTGGCAATCACAGAGAGAACAGAAAAGCATTGAGCCTTCTATGACCACCACTTTAAGATATTGAAACCTTCGCTATCTGCTTGATTAAAATTAAAAGAAGTCGTAAAATAATTCTCAAGTTCTTGTGTGGAACTTGAGAATCCTCGTAGATATTTCGTCCATTCTTTTAATAAAAGTAGTGCTTTTGTAAGTTTTAAATTAATACTAGTAGTTGTTATATTTCTGAAATATTAGTTTTTATTCCATATTTAATATAATATTGATTATAAAGATCATATAAATAATTTCTAATATTATATATTGATGGGGTTGAGTACCCCGTGGCGAACACGTGGGCTGAAGAAGCTGACTGGCAGGATGTAGTGAGTCTGAACGACTCTCTTTTCGAAGCTCCCGAGACCCTCTCTGGAAGGGGATCCCCCGCCCCCCCCCCCCCCCCCCCACCCCGCCGTAGACACGCCCCAGAGATCAAATCAAGAGACCTACTCCTAGGATCACCTAGGGAAGCCAGGCCCCGAGACTACCTCGGGGAAGCGAAGTGCCCGGGACCCCTCGGGCCAAAAGACCCCGAGATCACCTCGGGGAAGCAGAGCCCAAGAAGCGTTCGGCCTCAAGTAACGGTCCCCCTTTCTTCGGATCTACGGATAACCATTACCTATTATCGCGGAGTCATCATGACCCATTAATGTCGCAATGGGTCGAACTTAATGATGGTGTGGACCGTTGCAAAGGTTATTCGGTAACCAACAAATGGGGGGGGGGGGGGCAAAGATCGTGGAGACGCACGAAGGTAGCTATCGCAGGTATAAAAGGTACTCCAACCCCTCCGGTAAGGGGGTTACACATTCTCTACTACTCGCATATCTTCTTGCCTTCTTTTCATCTCCTTTATCGAGGCACTGACTTGAGCGTCAGAGTGGGCTCCGTCGGACAACCTCCGGCGTGTTCCCCTAACGCTCATGTTAATCTCGCAGGGTGTGAAGTTCCCCCTCTAGTGTCAGCATCCACGTGGGCTGAACCCTGGTGACTGGTCGTCGACGTTGATTCCTTCTGGAACAAGTTTGACATCGTCTATGGGAAACTAGTAATGCACCAGAAGGAGCACCGATGGCAGAGCCGGCGGGACAATCCATTGTCCTGACAAAGGAGGAGCTGGATCGCTTAGTGGCCAACGCTATCAAATAGGCGCTCGAACAGCACTAAATCGAGCATGCCACCTCACAACGAGGTGTTTCTATGCGGGAGGAGAACCCCAGAGTCTCCATCTTGCACCCTCAACTGTGAAGATCCGTCACACCACCGGGGCGACCTGCTGGAGCAGCCTGGGACCACGGCGAGACTCTCTCGGAGACATGGAGAAGGCCAACTCGGTAGCCTCTAGTGCGGTGAGACATGAAGATGGACAGGGGAAGAGGGAAGAACCTAAGGCCTGCCCTAAGGCTCCATCTACTCCCTTCTCATCTGAGATTGTCGAAGACCCCATGACGAAGTAGTTCCGTGGGCCTGGGAATGCTGATTACGATGGGAAGATAGATCCGGAGGATCATGTCTGCAAGTTTGAAACTACACCGCTCCTACACCAGTACACCGACGGCGTGAAGTGCCAGGTGTTCTTGAACACCCTGTCCGGGGCAGCCCAACGATGGTTCCAGCGGCTACCCCTGGGTTCTATCAACTCTTTCATGGAGTTTAGAACCGCTTTCCTCCACCACTTTGCCAGTAGTCGTCGTTATCAGAAGATGACACTCAATCACTTCACTATCAAGCAGAAGTTGAAAGAGCCGCTCAAGGAGTACATTCAGCGGTTCAACCGGGTGACACAAGATGTGCCAAGTGTCATGTCGGAAATCCTCGTCAATGCCTGTACCCAAGGGCTCTCGGAAGGGGATTTCTTCCGATCATTGGTGAAGAAGCCACCCGCCAGCTTCGATGATCTGCTGGGGCGGTCGGTCAAGCACGTCAACGTGGAGGAGATGCAATTCGCCCGACGCAAGGAACCAGCCGGGATCCCCCCTCAAGCCGTCGCCCGGTCTGAGAGGAGTGAACCCCCGGTCCTAGCCCAAGGAAAAGACCTTCACCTGGGGAAGGACCAGTGGGCTGGCAGGCGAAAGCTGGTCGAGACAGTGGACACAGAGCAACCGGAGCCACTAATGAAGTACTGCGGTTTCCATGGCAGTACGACCCACTCCGCCGAAGAGTGTCATGCCTTGAAGAAAAAATTGAGTGAAGAGGCAGACCCCAAACCTCCGAAGAAGTGGAAGAAGATGAGGTATCGCCGGAATTCCCCTCGACAAAGCTTTTCTCCCAGATAGAGGCAAACAGGAGAAAACAAGACCCGACACCAGTCCCGATCTCGGTCAAGGGGAAGGAGCCGGGGGCCAGCATCCCCACAGGTCTCCCTCCTTGGAAAGAGATCCCCGGAAGGGCAAGGCCCTAGCACACGGTGCGCCCTCGGGACATGTGGGAGTTATCTCCGGAGGACCCACTGGGGGAGATTTCCATCAGGCTAGGAAGTCCAACACCCGACGACTAGAGAACTATGCAATTAGGACGAGCCGGAGCCAGGATCATGGTACTATGATCTCGTTGGGCTCTGAAGACTTGGAAAAGGTGGAAGCTCCCCCATGAAGACGCCTTGTGATCCTTGCCCGCATCGCCAACTATGAGGTCAAGCACATCTTCATGGATACAGGAAGTTTCGTGAACATCATGTACAAGGCTGCTCTGGATCAGATGCAGATCGACGAAGATGAACTACTTCCGGTCTCGACCCTGCTGTTCGGCTTCACCGGGTATCGAGTACAACCGATAGGGCAAATCACCCTATCGCTATTGTTGGGTAGCGACGTGCTCGAGAGGACCAGGAGGACACCCTTCTTGATCGTGGACGCTCCCTAATCCTACAACGCCATCTTGGGCTGCCTGACGCTCAGTGTCTTCCAGGCGGTGGTCTCTGTCTACCACCAGAAGATAAAATTTTCGATTGGCGACCGAGTGGCTGAAGTCAAAGGGGACCAACTGGTGTCTCGGCGATGCTACAGTGGGGAAGTCAGAGCGAAGCCAGAAGAACCCGAGGGCGTAGGAAGACTAACCGGAGGAAGCGGCCATTCATAGAATGACAGGAACGAAAGGCTCACGAAGCTAGAATAGGCCAACTATCTCCAGTCCGGTCACCCCCGGTAAGATGTGTGTTGCATACTATATACTTGCATATGTGTTCTTGCTGCCTTGCAATGAATTCATGAAATAAAGAAACATGCCCTCGCACAAGTTCCAGTATGTCAAACCAAAACCCTAATGTCTCACGGTGCTGTGGATGCCCGGGGTACTTAGGCTTGGTCTGGGTGCTACAAACGCCCAACTAAGAAACCAAAACCCTAATGCCCCGCGGTGCTGCGGATGTCCGCGGTACTTAGGCTTGGTCTGGGTGCTATGGACGCCCAACCAAGAAACCAAAACCCTAATGCCTCGCGGTGCTGCGGATGCCCGGGGCACTTAGGCTTGGTTTGGGTGCTACGGATGCCCAACCAAGAAACCAAAACCCTAATGCGTCGCGGTGATGAGGATGGCCGGGGCACTTAGGCTGGTCTGGGTGCTATAGGTGCCCAACCAAGAAACCAAAACCCTAATGCCTCGCAGTGCTGCGGATGCTCGAGGTACTTAGGCTTGGTCTGGGTGCTACGGATGCCCAACCAAGAAACCAATACTCTAATGCCTCACGGTGCTGCGGATGCCCGGGGTACTTAGGCTTGGTCTGGGTGCTACGGACGCCCAACCAATAAACCAAAACCCTAATGTTCGCGGTGCTGCGGATGCCCAGGGACTTAAGCTTGGTCTGGATGCTACGTACGCCCAACCGAGAAACCAAAACCCTGATACCTAGTGGTGCTGCGAATGCCCGGGGTACATAGGCATGGTCTGGATGCTACGGACGCCCAACCAAGAAACCAAAACCCTGAGACCTCGTGGTGCAGTGGATCCCCAGGGTACTTAGGATTAGTTTGCGTGCTACGGACGCCCAACCAAGAAGCCAAAACCCTGATAGCACACGGTGCTGCGGATGTCTGGGGTACTTAGGCTTGGTCTGGGTACTACGGACGCCCGACAAAGAAACCAAAACCTGATATCTCGCGGTGCTGTGGTTACCTGGGGTACTTAGGCTTGGTCTGGGTGCTACAGACGCCCGATCAAGAAATAAAAACCCTAACACCTCGCGGTACTACGGATGCCCTGGGTACTTAGGCTTGGTCTGGGCTCTACAAACGTCCGATTATAAAATAAAAACCTTAACACCTCGCAGTGCTGCAGATTCACGAGGTACATAGGCTTGGTATAGGTGCTACGGACGCCTAACCAAGAAACCAAAATCCTGATACCTCGCGGTGCTGTGAATCCCCAAGGTACTTAGACTTAGTCTGGACAAGAAACCAAAACCCTAATAGCTCGCGATGCTGCGGATGCCCGGGGTACTTAGGCTTAGTCTGGGTGCTACGAACGCCTGACCAAGAAACCAAAACCCTGATATCTCGTGGTGCTGCGGTTTCCCTGTTACTTAGGCTTGGTCTGGGTGCTACAAACGCCCGATCAAGAAATAAAAACCCTAATACCTCGAGGTGCTGCGGATGCCCGGGGTACTTAGGCATGGTTTGGTTTCTACAAACGCCCGGTCAAGAAATAAAAACCCTAATACCTCGCGGTGTTACGGATGTCGGGGGTACTTAGGCTTGGTTTGCGTTCTACAGAGGTCCGACCAAGAAATTAAAACCCTAATACATCGCAATGTTGCGGATGTCCGAGGTGGTCAGGCTTGGTCTGGGCTGGGTGCGCCAGATATCCATCCAAGATCTACGCAACCCCTACCTAGAACTAGAGGAGGCTCGAGGACAGGAGGCTAATACACACAACCTACTCGACATGAAACCAACATCCTCAGTCAGGGAAAAACTAACAAAATAGCTGGTTATTGCTCGTAGCGCTTACACAACAGAGATAACAAGTGTTTTCCTTCATCTTTACGGAAAATACATTGACAATGACATCTCAAAAGGAATACAATTAATAGGGGATACAATCAATGGATCGAGTAGAAGAGATCACTCCTTTGCCCAGGTTCTTCCCTATCGTTTCAGCATTCCCGCAGGGTCACGTAGCCCGGAACAAAGGGGAAGAGAAGGGGGAGCAGCGGCTACAACTCCTCCTCGAATGATACACTACTCCAGGCCCGACCGATGTCCGATGCCCAAAACTCGGGGAAACGGGCGATCAGGCGGGGGAGAGCAACCGAGGAGGGGCAGAAGATGAACCACCAGGAGATGCTCTCAGGTGAAACAAATGATATCATTTCTGTCATGCTCCCCAGCGAAGCATGTAATGTCTTTTCCGGACACTTCGGTGAAACATGTGGTTCCATCTTCGCTGTGCTCTCCCAGGAAAGATGCAACATCATCTCTGTTATGCTCCCCAGTGATGCCAAAACCCCCTGGTAGAAGGGGGGACGATGGAGGATGTACCGGGAAGTGGTACGCATCATAGGGGACTCTGGGAGCTCCTGACTTAGCCCGGACAGACGGGACTTCGCACCCCTTTGGGTGGTGAACCTCCTCCCTTGCCGGGTTCCTCTCCAGGCTGCAACCTCTTTTTCCTTTCTGGTCCATGAGAATGGGAAGGAGAGATAGAGGGAAACGAATGCGTTGGCCTTCCACCTTTATAGAAGGGGCTGCCCACCCGCATTTAATGCAAGAATAACGCAGGAGCAGTAATAGACGCCAATCCTGAAGGGTCACATCGATTGGTATGCATCTGCGGTGCCTAGGAATTCACAATCCTTTATGGGTCAATTCAATGTATTGCTGGGGACCCAGAGATGATGGTTCTGAGGCCACAAACACTCAATAGAGAAAGGAGTCAACATCGGGCCCATAGAAGAGTAGCCACGGGCTTGGTAGTTGGGCTTGCAGGGTTATCTTGGGGAGATCCGTACCCAGGATCTAACCCGAAAAATCTTTGAAGATGCCCGACATCACAGAAGGTGTTGGGTCCCTAGTACTAACCCAAGGGGATGCATGGGACAAGTTGTGGCTCCCTGATTCCCTTACCTCAGGGGCTGAGAGGGATTGCCTATTCTTCAAAAAAGTTAATCTGCTATCTGGCCTCTGTGGTCAAAGAAAAATACCAATCCTTCTACTCTCTGAGCCCTTGAGACGAAGCCGAATGATACAGGGAGCCAAACGCAAAGGCATGCACAGGACAATAAGGCAAAGAGATATTTTCATTATAACCAAAACGGGTACATCGGGGCCAAGCTCCCGGGTAACAAATAATCCTACAGCTCTTTGTCCTCAGGAGGGAGCTCTTCCCAAACTCGGCCGATGCTCATGAAGCCCAGGTCAGCATTCGGAGGCAAAAGTTGGGCCTTCTTCAGCTGGTCGATGGCCCCGTGGAAGCCTTGCTTCAAGCACTTCATTACCTGGCCGGCAATGATGTCGCCAACTTCATCCGACTCTAGGCACCTAGCCTTGAAGTCTGCCTCGGCCTCTTTCATGTGGGATGCCTCAGTAGCCCGAAAGATGCGCACGGCAGCCTCAGCAGGTTCCCTGGCACGCTTTAGCTGCTTCATCTCAGCAGCCATTTTATCTTGGTCTGCTAGAGCCTCCTTGAGCCTGTCCGAGATAGCCCATACTTCCGACCGTGCCTTGGCTAGATCCTTCTCGAAGTAGACAGGTGATCTACCACCATCAGGAGGTCGGACTCCTTCTGGGCGAGCTGATGCATTGGTCTTTGACACGTTCGTTTGACCTCCCGGCCGAGGCCTCCAGAAGGCAGATATCGCCCAACAACTTCTTCTCCTTCACTTGAAGCTGGTCCTGTTGGGACGTGGATTCCGGGTCACGCATGAGAAACCTCTCCATGTCCACGGATTAAAAAAAAATTCAATCTGAATGGAGAACAATTTCCCAAACGACCGTCTCATCATCGTGCTATCCGATTCGAGCGACCGCTTGAACAAACGTGTTGTTCTAGCAATCAATCTCGTCCAACCGATTAACTATGGAATAGACGATGAGTGGATCGTAGGTTTTTGTGTTTATCATCGGGGTAAAAATAATTAATTGACATAATTAATTAAGCATTAATAATCATGCAATTAATTAAACACATGAAATAATAGTAAGATCAAAGGAATCAAAAGAGAAGATATACCTCTCGTTTACCTCGCGATCTTCTACTATATGACCCAACCTCTTCTTGGACGTCGTGTGGGTGACGATCTTCCAAGAACCGAAGTCACCAAGGCAGCTCTTTCTCCCTTCAAATGCACTGAACCCCTAGAAGTAGGAAGTGGTCTTCTTCTTCCCTTGTTGCCGCCGAAACCTTAGAAGGAGACCCTCCTTCTTTGTGTCATCGACCAAGGGGAGAAGAAAGGAAGAAGAAGAAGATCAAGAAGAAGAGAAGAAGCCTCTTCTACACCTACCCTAACCGGCCAACCCCTCTCCACTTCTTCTTGCTTGCGGCGCCAATACCACCAAGAGGAAGTGCCCTCCTTCTCAACCGGCCACCCTACTTCTCCTCTTGTTGCCGCATGCCACAAAAGGAGGAGATGAACTCCTCCTTATCCTTGTGATCGCCGGCCACCAAGATGTCTAGAAGAAGGAATGAAAAGAATAATAAGATTCCTTTCCCACCGTCGGCGTGCCCTAGGAGATAGAAGGGAGAGAGAGGAAGACAGAAGAGACTTAGGGTTGGATGATCAATTGGATGTCTTGGTCTCATGACTCCATAAGGTATATATAGGCTACAATAGGGATCATGAGGAGGAGTTGGGTCTTGACCACCCAATGGTTCAAAGCCCAATCCATTAATGATGATCTATTTCACTAGAGGATCACCATTGATCTACCTCACCAACCCCCATATTTAAATATGGGCTCCACCTATTATGAGTACAGAAACTCCCCGTGTTTAAGATATCAAATGTCCGTTAATTAATTAAATTACTGATAATTTAATTAATTAACATCTAACTTCATGAGTAGTACCACTCAACCTTATCATCATGTCGGACCAAGTCCACCTACAGGATTTAACATGATGAACTTTATGAGTTCCTCAAGGAGACATCATCAACCCAACTCTCTAGGACACGATTTCCTTCTATAATCAATGACACATCATGTAAATAATAGTATTTCCCAACTTACCGGGCCTATCGATTTAACAAATAAATCTCCCCCATTGGTAAATCAAAGAAATAAATATTAAGTACACGTGCTCGTTATTATATCGGGATTAAGAGCATATACTCCATAATAACTGATGTCTGATTCAATTATATAGTCAGTATAAATTGAATTACCTCTATATCGGTTCTGCTGAATATACACAAAGTGTACTAGTATAATTCTATGGTCAAGATAAACCAATACCAAATTACACTACTACCATTCCGATGGTTTGTCCAAATCCATCTCTATTGCGAGTCTCTACTTATACTCTACAAGGGGTAGATAACATGACCTTCTGTGCGACACCACATATCATGTTATCTACAATGTAAAGTATTAAACAATATGCACATAAATAACCAATAAATATGCAAACAGTGATCATGTGATTCTCTTTCAAAATGTAGATGTCTATATAAAAGCAAGGCTTTTAGTATACATCCTAATAATCTCCCACTTATACTAAAAGACTATGCTACCATCACAATGTCATATATCTGACTCCCATATCCTCCACATGCCTATCAAAAGCTCTCACCGAAAGGGCCTTAGTGAAAGGATCCGCCATGTTATCCTCTGATGTAATCTTGGCAACAACAACTTCTCCTCGCTTTACAATCTCTCGTATCAGATGGTACTTGCGCTCTATGTGTTTACAAGGGCTCGTGGTTCCTTTGAGTTTGCAACTGCATCACTGTTATCACAATAAATTATGATAGCTCTATGCAAACCAGGAGTCACATTCAAGTCCATCATGAAGTTCCTGAGTCATACAACTTTTTTGGCCGCCTTAGAGGCTGCCACATACTCAACTTCCATGGTGGAGTCCGCCATGCATTTCTGCTTGACACTCCTCCATACTATAGCTCCACCTCTTAAAGTAAACACATACCCCAAGGTAGACTGACTTTTATCCCTATCTGATTGGAAGTCTAAATCCGTATAAGCCACAGGGAGTAATTAATCTACCTGGTAAACTAGCATATAATCCCTAGTCCTTCTCTGGTACTTCAATATATGCTTTACTGCAGTCCAATGTCCCTGACCTGGATTACTCTGATATTTGCTAACCATGCCCACGGTATAGCAGATATCCGGTCTCGTATATAGCATAGCATACATGAGGCTTCCTACAGCCGAAGCATAAAGAACCGCCTTTATCTCCTCCATCTCCTTTGATGTTTTAGGACACATCTTCTTAGATAAAGGTACCCCATGCCTAAAAGGTAGAAAACCTTTCTTGGAGTTTTCCATGCTAAAACGAGCTAGGACAGTGTCTATGTATGAACCTTGAGATAAGCACAACATCCTTTTCTTGTAATCTCTTATAACCTTGATCCCAAGGATGTGTCCCGCTTCTCCCAAGTCCTTTATATCAAACTGTTTAGACAACCATACCCTTACGTCTGATAATACTTTGACATTGTTGCTAATGAGCAAGATATCATTTACGTATAGTACAAGAAATACCACTACGTTTTCGTCACATCTCTTATATACACAAGACTCATCCGGACTCTGAATAAATCCATATGACTCGATTACCTCATCAATGCGGATGTTCCAGGATCGTGTAGCTTGCTTCAATCCATAAATGGACTGATTAAGCTTACACACAAGATGCTCTTTACCCTTTGTAATGAATCCCTATGGTTGCTTCATATAGATATTTTCCTCAAGACTTCCGTTAAGGAAAGTTGTATTGACATCCATCTGCCAAACCTCATAATCCATATGAGCGACAATAGATAAGAGAATCCCGATAGACTTAAGCATGGCTACCAGCGAAAAGGTCTCCTCATAATTGATACCCTCTTTCTGAGTATACCCTTTCGCAACAAGCCTAGCTTTGAAGGTCACTACCTTCCCGTCTGATCCTCTCTTTCTCTTGTAGATCCACTTGCATCCAATGGCTTTTACACCATTGGGTGGTTCTACTAGCTCCCAGGCATGATTAGAATCTATAGATTTTATCTCAGAATTCATCGCCTTTTGCCAAGATACCACATCTTTATCTTGGAGTGCCTTGTCATAGGTCCAGGGATCAGGTTCACATTTGCCAAGGACCAAATCTGAAGACTCTCCCAAGAACATGAATCTCACAGGTTGTCTAACAACCCTCCCACTACGACGAGGTACCACCTGTGTATCCTCTGTGACATGCGATACAGTGACTTGTGGTATGCCCTCCTGTACTATTGGTACTAAAATTGAAACATCCCCTCTCAATTCCTCAAGAATAATTGTACGCATGAGCTTGTGATTCATCACATAATCTTGCTCAAAAAATCAGGCATTCGTGCTAACGATCACCCTCTGATCTTTAGGACTATAGAACAAACCACCTTTCGTTCCTCTGGGATAGCCTACGAACAAGCGTACTTCTGTACGAGATTCCAACTTATCAGCATCTCCCTTCAACACATGTGCTGGACTACTCCAAATCCAAATATGTCTCAGACTAGGCTTTCTACCAATCCACAATTTTGTGGGAGTAGAGGGTACTGACTTAGATGGTACCAAGTTCAGTATCTACACTGTCATTTCCAGTGCATATCCCCAGAACGAATCTGGCAACTCGAAGTAATTCATCATCAATCTAACTATCTCCATACGAGTCCTATTCCTTCGCTCTGCTACCACTACAAGAAATTTTGGATTCAACAACACCCAATAGACAATGGTTTTTTAAAAACCCGTTGTCTTTTTTTATTTAACAACGGTTTTTTTCAAAAATCGTTGATGTTGAAAAAAATTTTGCGGAAAAAGACAACGGTTGTTAAAAAAACCGTTGTCTTATGTATGTCAAAGACAACGGTTTTTTAAAAATTGATGTCTATTTGGTTGGTTACGACAACAGGTTTTAAATAACCGTTGTCTATCTGTGTTGCTTACGTGGTAATACACAACAGCGAGCGAGCGCGAAAATGAAAACGCCCGCGTCTTCCTATTTGAGCCCTAGCTACCGCTGGTAAGGTTAGCAGTCAACAACTCCTTTTGCTCAAACCCAAAGGTTTTCGCTCCCAAATGTTGCCTCGATTCCTTTTCTTCTCGCGTGCCCTAGCCGCAAGCCGCAAGCCGCAGTCGAGCGCCCGTTCTTCCCTTCCGCTCTCTACGTCCTCTTCTCCTTCCACCCGCAGCCAAAGCCGAAACCCCATCGATCATCACAGACGAGAGGGCTTCCTTCTTCTTTCTTCACCCTCGACTAGCAACCTTCTCCTCCCCTCGGCGACGCTTGTACCGATCATCATCAGGGTCGTTCAGAGTGTTAATCATCTCTGAGTCTTTGGATTAAAGGGATTTGCGGTTTATGTGTACATTTCGGCTCAAGATGTGGTGGATGACTGAAAGGATGGGAACTTTTGGACGAGATATCCCATTCGAGACCCAGTTTTTTTTATTGTCGAGGGCACTGATGGTTCTCATTTTGGAGAAGGAAGTGAGGATGCTATGTGCCAAACTGCAGTCTATACTGTATTCTTACCGATCCTTGAAGGTGCCTTTAGAGCTGTGCTCCATGGCAACGCCAATGATGAACTAGAGATTTGCTTGGAAAGTGGTAGGCAATCTGTCAATTTCTTTGCTAAATATTTCGATTTCTTGATAATTCTGGAGAAAATTCTTCGCTCTGTGTCAGGGAAATTTTAGGTGACCTTGCAGTTGAGGTATTTGAAGGTTCCTCTTTGGTTCTAGTGGCAGCTGGCTCAGACCCATTTGAGGTTATTAGAGGGGCAATCGAGTGAGTATTTATTAAATTTTCTCTGGTCAAAATATTTTGGTATTTTTTGTGAGACCATGAGAGAATTGAGTTCATTCTTCTTCTTCTTCAAATAAATAGCAAAAAATGGAGTCAGAATGTAGATCTGGATTTACTCGCAACTTCTAGTCAGCTCTGCTAAATGCTTGTAATCTCTTAAAATTTCTGTTGAACCCTTCAATTTTTGTTAAAATTTCCTGGTTAATTTGGTTGTCATGATCTCCTTGTTTAGCTGCTGAACTAACTTTGTTGTGCTAAACAGGATAGTTAAAAGCACCTGCAGACATTTTCACATCTAGAGAGGAAAAAGGTAAATGATCTCTCTCGTTAGTTGGCATTGACATATATATATATATATATATATATATACTCTTGTAGTAGTTCTGTTTTCTCATGCTATGTTTCAATTTGGAAGATGGCAGACATGTTAAATTGGTTTGACTGGTGTACATGGGATTCATTTTATACTGATGTAACTGTTGAAGGGGTGAGACAAGGACTAGAAAGAAGCAGTATGCATCTTTGTTCTTACTACATGCTTATTCAAATGCGATGTGAATGGACTGTACAGTGCTTTACCATTTATAGAATATATATGATAATCTCCAGCTTTGGGAAAGATGGGTTTCATCCAAAATCTATCATAATTGTGATGGTTGGCAGTCAGTAGCCATGGACTCTACTGGGATTGCATCTGAATCTGACAATGCAGCAAAGTATGTAATTTAACTTTTATTTGTTTGGTTTTGACATGGTTCTAGCTTTGGTCTGATGTTTTCCTTTTAGACATTGCGGCATTGTGAGATTAATTATTTTTTGTTCTATTTTCAGTTTTGCAAATAGACTTACACATATTAAGGAGAATCATAAGTTTCAGAAAAATGGAAGAGAGGGGCATCCCGACGAAGATCCTGCAAATGGACTGGCACATATTGTCACAGAAATGAAGAAATAACATCGAGTGAAGTAAGAAATCTTTAGATTGTTATATTACAAACTTGTTTCACATTTGTAAGTGAATTAAATTATTTGATTTGGACAGTTACTCAACAGATATATTTATGTGCGGCATTCGATAACTGGGTACTGACTGGGGTGGCTTAAAGCTAGGTGTTGCTGGAATGGAACATTATGATTCAAAGATGCAATATCCAGTTTCATCGCCTGGAGTTCAGTCTAATGAAAACTGTGATTGTTTGAACAGCATGACAAAAAATGGCCTTGGCCTTGTCAACCCTAAGAAAGTCTATAGTTTTTTTTCCGGTCAGAGTCAGATAAATCGCAGATAGCTTCTTTACTGATGCATTTCAGTTCACATAGAAAGTTTCAACGCCACTATGACAGAATTAAATCTAGGGTTTATGTACATAAATGCAGGATAAATTTAGTGAACTGAAGGACCAAATGTAGGCTAGATTACTTCTCAACACAAATGAGGTTTGCCCAAGACATTTTGTTCTACATGCTAAATGTTTCCTTTTTCGCAATTCAAGTTATGTATACTGCATCTCATATGTTCCCTTAAATGCATTTTCTGGACCAGGCTAAGTTCCTACAACTTTATTCAAAATGCAAGTGTTTTGAAACTGCAATTTTTTGACTCACTTGACAAGGGTAACCATGTCTGAGAAATAGTGAGATGCTTCTATTTTTTCCTCTAGTTAATTTACAATTTCTAGTTATCATTCTTTATATCATGGTTATCATACCACATGCTAAAAAATATGTTGGGACCGGGTGCATGTTGACAAGAATACGGGTTCGTAAAATTCTAAATTTTTACGTGCAGCGGAAGAATTAGCATAAAATAATTTCTCAAATTATTCTAACCACGTATCTAACATGCAACCTTATGGTGTGTGGACATGATCATAAAATAAAACTTTGCGGAAAAGTAAACTAATTTACTTTGTGCCTCGTGTAACTCGAAGAAAAGGGACGAGATCCAACCGTAGCGTCCCTTGGAAGCTCCGCCTCTATTCGCATCCACGCCGAGTTCTCTTCGGGATGACTTCGCAAAGTCACGAGTTTTGTGCCGACGAGAACTACTAGATTCTCTAAAGGCACAACTAGAAGAACAAGAGAAAAGATAGGAAACTAACCAACAAGAAACGGAATCTAAATTCCGGGAAGAGAGGAGTTGCGATCCGCTTCTTCTTCTTCTTGTTTGGCTCCTTCTTGGTGATCCTTGCTCACGCCAACCCTTGGAAGGGTGAGGTTGCGCCGGCCCTAGGTTGGACAAGGGGCACCGGCCCTAAGAGGGAAGGAGAAGGAGAAGAGAATAAGAGAGAGAGAAGGAGAGAATTAATCTCTTGATTGCTCTATTGATTGGAATTCAAGGCTTGCCTTTGGTTCCTTTATATAGTAGCCTCTCCCTTGCTAAGTCTCCTCTTTAACGGAATTAACGGAATTAATTTTCATAAGAAATTTATCTTATAAATTTTCTTATGAATTATTCCGTTATGCCTAGTTTTATTATAACTAACTTTATAATAAAACAAATGCTTCTTCTCTTTTAATTATGGAATAAAATTTTACAAGAAATTTATAAATCTTCTTTATTATGGAAAAATCAATTCATAATTGATTTTATAAAATTAAAATAAACCATTCCATGGATCATTTTAATTTCCATAAAAAAAATAAATTTCTAAAAATTTATTTATATAAATTTCTTTATACAAATTTATTTATCCATAATTTATAAAACAAATCGCGCTAGATTTATTTTATTAATTAAACCAAATAAATTGGTTTCTCCCCCTTTATGTGGCCAGCCAAACCAAAGAGGGTTGGCACCCTCTTTGGCCGGCCAAACCGATCTGAACCGTTCGCGAATTAAACTCATTTAATTCGCCCAATAAGCCTTCAAAAGACTTAGCCATTTTAAGTTTCCGTTGCGCCTCTGATTAACTCAGATTCGACTTATTTCTCTTGATTGGAAAATCTAATTTTCAACTCGTTTTAAATCCCTCGGATTACTCGTAGTGCGTGTGACTAAATAGGCTTTCGATTTTTGTTGGCCGTCTATAATCAACTAATTATAGAACGATCATGAGTGGCACCTAGTAGTACATCATGACCCCCAATTAATCGAAAGATCAACGGTTGACCTTAGAAGTAATTCTGAAACCCTTCAGCAGCTCTAATGAATCGTGCCCCATTCCCTTCACCATCTTATACCCACTTGGTTCAGGACACGGTCTATTTGTGTCAGTCCCCACTAGGCTGACTACGTCACACCTAGCCCAAGTAGTGTCTTTCTCGTCCTTTGGATTTCTAATTACTCTCATGTATTTAAGAGACTCGCACTCTAAACATGATATGCTCTGGCCAGAGGCTTTGAGTAACAATCCGACGATAGGCCTGGGTATACATCTCCTCGCAAGGAGTGGTGAATCCTTTGTAGGCTGTCCAAATATCTTCGGGCACTTCGGCTTATACCTAATCATCCTGGGTCCACACCTCCTTGGAGATGCTTGCTTAAGATGTTAAAGTATAAGTATCCATGACCAAGATGACTTGAACACCGCAAGTCAAAGGAACATCACACTTAAGCTGCAGTAAGAACTTCATTGACAAATCTATATAGATTACCATATGAAGTTTTACAGCTAGTCACTCCAATGAACTAGTTCCCTTAACTAGCATCCATGTTTATCTCCGGACACCCCAATGTCACCAGCCAGTGAGAATCAGCTGATTAGAGAATAACCCATGCTAGTCTCAACAGAATTGACAGTGTCCATATTTATCAATTCATCGACTAGGGATATTTTCAATACTTCACAATTGCACATTTAGAGATAATCACTAGTTGTGATCCCATCACAAATTCTCTTATGCTGTGAATTATATTGCGGACATTCAGTAGATGAGTTTAAGATCCCAATCAAATACACAAACATGTATACTCAAATAGTGAATATTCATTTATTATAATAAATGTTTACAATCATAAGGCGATTGCCTTAGGACACTTCTCTTATATCACTAACAAACTCCCACTTGGCCTAATGCCAATCGCTACGGTATCCAATACCACAGGCTCTAACATGACCCTCAAACTTGTTTTGAGGCAAGGCCTTAGTTAAAGGATCCGCTAAATTCCTTTCAGTGGGAATTTTCTCAATTTGTATATCATTCCTACTTATAATCTCTCTGATCAGATGATAGCGGCGAAGCACATGTTTGGATCGTTGATGAGACCTTGGTTCCTTTGCTTGTGCAATAGCTCCATTGTTGTCGCAGTAAACCGGCACTGCTTCATCAATGGTTGGAACCTCATCAAGTTTCGAGATAAACTTCTTGATCCAAACTGCTTCCGTGGTATAATCCGCTACGGTGTCTTGTTTGGAACTTTTCCAACTTACTGCGCCTCCATTCAAAGTAAATACGTATCCAGACTGCGATTTGGAGTCATCCTTATCTGTCTGGAAACTGGCATCTGTATACCCACGTATTACCATATCTCCTTCTCCATATATTAGGAACGCATCCTTAGTTCTTCTTAAGTACTTAAGGATTGTCTTGACAGCCACCCAATGATCCATTCGTGGATCTGACTGGTATCTGTTTGTGATGCTCAAAGCATACGATACATCGGGCCTAGTACATAACATAGCATACATGATAGATCCTATCGCGGATGCATAGGGAATCTTATTCATGCAAATCCTCTCGTCTTCTGTGCGCGGACACATAGACTTTGAAAGGTTGATCCCATGCCTGATGGGAAGGTAACCTTTCTTGGATTCTGAGATGCTAAACCTTTTTAGCACTCGGTCTATATATGTAGACTGCGAAAGACCAAGCAACCGCTTTGATCTATCTCTATAGATTCTAATCCCAAGGATATAGGTCGCTTCTCCTAGGTCTTTCATAGAGAAAGTTTTGGACAACCAAATTTTAACTGTCTGTAAGACTGATATATCGTTTCCTATAAGTAATATGTCATCGACATATAATACTAGGAATACGACTGCACTCCCACTAACCTTCTTGTACACACAAGGTTCGTCAGGATTTTGTGAGAAATCAAACTCTTTGATTATCTCATCAAAACGGATGTTCCAACTCCTCGATGCTTGCTTCAGTCCATGTATGGATCGTCGAAGCTTGCATACTTTGGTTTTATCAACCGATGTGAAACCTTCAGGTTGTATCATGTATACATCCTCAAGTAGGTTTCCATTAAGGAAAGCTGTTTTCACATCCATTTACCATATCTCATAATCATAATGAGCTGCTATGGCTAGGAGCATCCGAATGGATTTAAGCATAATTACCTTCCATGTCGGTTTTCTTCTTGAAAACCCACTTGCACCCTATGGGCTTAATCCCTTCAGGTGGGTTAACCAAGTCCCACACTTGATTTTCGTACATGGAATCCATTTCCGACTTCATGGCTTCAAGCCATTTGTCCCTTTCTGAACATTTCAGAACATCTTCATAACTGATAGGTTCGTCATCGCTTATGAGTAACACGTCGTTCGATTCACTTATGAGAAATCTGTATCTCTCTGGAATATTGCGTGTCCTATCAGACCTACGAAGATGTGGTGTTGTTTTAGGTTCAACTGATAGCTCATCACTATGAGTTATCGGTTGTGGGTCTAGACTAGGTGTCTCTGTAATGTCTATTGGAGTTTCTTGAACTTCATCAAGTTCAATGCCACTCCCACTATTTTCTTGTAAAAGAAATTCTTTTCTAGAAATACAGCATGCCTTGAAACAAACACCTTTTATTCCAAGGGATGATAGAATTGGTAACCCTTCGTTTCCTTAGGGTATCCAATAAATAGACATTTATCAGACTTAGCATCCAATTTGTCTGATACAGTCCGCTTCACATAAGCAGGACAACCCCATATCTTAATGTGAGTTAAGTGAGGTTTCTTACTATTCCATATCTCATATGGAGTAGTAGAGACTACCTTGGTCGGGACTCTGTTTAGCAAGTAAACAGCTGTCTTAAGTGCATAGCCCCAAAAAGATTTTGGAAGAGTTGCATGATTCATCATCGACCTAACCATGTCCATCAAGGTTCGGTTGCGCCTCTCAGATACACCATTATGCTATAGTGTATATGGCGGAGTCCATTGGGACAATATCCCATTGTCCCTAAGATAATCTTGAAACTCTTGACTTAA
>JAGFNQ010007448.1:0-63060 GCA_024364735.1 Boesenbergia rotunda
ATTTTTTTAAGAAGAAACCTAAAGATTCAGAGATTGCTGAAACATTATTAAAGCTTAGTAAATTAAAGTGAGTTAGTTGCTATGCATTTGGAAAAAATATTGTAAAACAATGATGATTATTGACATTCATTAATAAAATTGAATCTTCAAGCATTTCATTAAGTTGCTTATCTTATTTGCATGTAGGTATGAGTTGAACCCAGTATGGTCCAATGGGACCTTTACATAGATATACTATCTTTTTTGACAATATTTGATTGGAATGACTACACTACCGGGGATTGCATCAATGCATACTGGACTATTCTTGGAAATGAAGCAAAAGCGTGTACTCACCATACCAGCCCTCCATATTGTGTGGGGTGGGGTTTGATGTAAGTGAATTACCTACTTAATCATTATTATTTTTTTCTATGATTTAGTCCACTGACACTTACTTTTTAATAACCATAGGATCTTTTTGAGGCGATTCACGCTCACGCTTTTGAACAAACTATTGCTACTGATACGGATAAGCCGATTAGATATATCATATGTCCTCTAAATAATGCAGACGATCATTGGCATCTAATGGTTATTGACCTCGTGGAAGGTTGTATCCATCATTATAATTCTCTCGGCGCCACATAAGGGTACACTGCTAAATTTGAAAAAACTGTAAGTTTTCTACTTCATAGATATACCTCAACAAAAAGGTTCATACCAATATAATTGTTACTAATGTCATATCTGTGTAGGTGGCGTTTTTCAAAAATATGACCTGGGATTATTACAAGACATGGCATAAAGGATTGCCTGCTATATCTGGGACAGAGTTTACTAAAATTGTTGTACAAGGACCCACCCAATCCAGATCGTAAGAGGATGTTTATTTTTGTTAAAAATAACAATGCATTTCATAGTTGATCTTATAAGATGACAACAATGTCAATATTGGTTTTTCAGGTCGGATTGTGCCTTTTTCATGATGCGGTATGCAGAAAGTCTAGTTTTCCAAAGATCTACAGATTTTAGCCAAAAGGATATGAAAAATTATCGATTTCAAGTGGGCTATAAAATAATGAGAGACAAGTGTTGGAAGCTAAATCTGTAACTAGAGTTTTTGTTCATACTATGCATATGTAATTGTCAGCACAAACATTGTATTTGTAATTATACAATCCATGTACTCCTTCTCAAATCAATGAAACTTTGCTTCGAATTATTGGGTTTGTCTCATATATGATCTGTAATCTGTAAATGTTGTCGAATTTTTTTCAGTAATATTGAACCTGTTTTTGCTAGAATCATTTGAAATGAGGACCACATTGGGCCTGATACAAAAGCATTTTAGGAAACCCAGTCAGTGCCTGAAACAAAATGATTCAGTTGTATAATGTAAGTTTAATGACAAACAATATATGTTTGTAGTTAAAATGTATGTAAACCATTTTGATAAACCAATGGAGCATTGCTTTGGATCCTTGTTATTGTCTAAAACTGTAATCTATAATCTATCCTCTTGTCGATACTATAAGCAATATTGAACCTTACTTTTCCTCTATCCTATTTTTAAATCACAGCCCACGCTGGGCCTGAAATGAGATGATTTCAGGCCCACGCTGGGCCTGAAATAATATCATTTCAGGCCCACGCTGGGCCTGAAATGATATTATTTCAGGGCCAGAGTGGGCCTGAAATCATCTCATTTCAGGCCCACTCTGGGCCTGAAATAATTCCATTTCAGGCCCAAGCTGGGCCTGACACAATAATGTTCAGAATTCAAATAATCTCATTTCAGATTTCAAATAATTCAATATTAGAATGATTAAATATTTTATATAAATATACATGTTGTGAAATTATTTTTAATATTAAACAAAAAAAGAGTACCTACATAGACATTGCATACCACAATTTAATTCCATCCACATCATTACCTCATTTTTTCAGAATTTGGCACAGCAGGAGGTTTGTTTCATGGACCTATGATATTTTGAATTCTCAAAGCTCATTACCAGTAGTTAAAGTTTAGATAGCTAGGAGATGGTATTTTTGGTCTCCAAACATAGTCCTAATGATTATCAATTACGTGTTAATACAGTATCAGTTGGCACAGAACAATGATTCAACAAAGCAAACAAACAAACAAAGGGTCTCAAATAACATATATTCACAAACCATAGGACTTCAGGACTTCAAGACCAGAAATTACATTTTGGTGGGTTTCAAAATCCGAAAACTTCACAACTGCTCAATTCTGCTTACATCACTTTACACAAGAAGAAATGTATCATAATATTCAAATACTTCTTCAAGTCACAACATTAACAACAACTAGTTTTTTGACAATACTATAGCTGTAAAATATACAAAATCTTTACATTCAGTTATCCTCCATACAAAATATACACTTCACTCAGAATATTGGGGTCACTACATATACCAATTAACTCAAGACCTTGGGGCTGGCGGCATTCTACATGTCCTTTTATTATGACCAAGTTGTTTGCACCGGCTGCATTTTAGTTTGACCTTGCCATTGTGTCTGGACTCTATCCGTGCCTTCTTTCGTCTACCAGGCTGCACAAGGCTACGGGGACATAGAACTGTAATGTCGTTTACTCCAGTAGGCCAAAACTGCTTGCTTCTACAAGGGAAAATACGATCCATGTAAACCCACTTCCAAGTTTCAGAATAAAAAAAATGCTCACAATAAGGAAGTGTATCCATGTTCCTGTAAATGATTACGGCAATAACATGTGAGCAAGGAAGTCCTGAAATTTGAAACTCCCCACATTGACAAACCTTTTTTTCCAAATCAACAATGTATGAAGTGCCCCATGTTTCTACTTCCATTTCTGATTGAGAGTAAGGGTGAACCTTATAAGCTCTTGCTTTCTCTCTCCTTGAATCCATTTCTTTTGTAGCATTAGGTGTCAAAGCAAGCTGCCATTTGGAGACTTGCTCTCTACGGTTATAGAACCATTGAGTAACTTTTCTTCTTGTATTATCAATTAATCTGTTTATGGGAAGCTCACGTGTAGACTTGAACAAAGCATTTAAGCTCTCCACACAATTCGTGGTAAGCATTCTGTACCTTCTCCCTGTAAAGTGTGCATTTGCCCACCTTTTAGGGTCAATGTTGTGAAGCCACTTATGGGCAACTGGATGTTTTTCAAGCATTGTCTGCATTATCATATCATATTGGAGTGTTGTGTTGGCTCGTGCTGCTACCCAAAACAAACCTATAGCAGCTCTACTCCCAGTATCAGTTACCAAATTACAACACATGTGGTGGCAACAAAAGGCATGATGCGCGTTTGGGTAGACTTTTCTAACTGCTGATATAATGCCCCGATGTCTATCTGATACTATGGTGATTGAGTGATCATCGACACCAAAGAACCTCTTTGTATGCTCCAAAAACCACTCCTATGCAGACCCACATTCAACTTCAGCTATTGCGAAGACAACTGGAAGAACATTGTCATTACCATCAATCGTCGTTGCAATCAACATTACTCCCGGAAACTTTCCTCTTAGGTGTGTGGCATCAATTCCGATAAGTCTACGCAAATAAGACCTGAAAACCCTTCGGCAAGCACCAAAACCCCAAAAACACCGCTGGAACTGATTGTCACCATTCCTGCATAGTGCCACATACGTTTCAGAATCTCTAGCTCTTAACTCACGCAGATATTGTGGAAGATCTCTATAAGCCTCATCATAATCTCCAACAACCTTTTTCAATGCTTTCTCCCTAGCTATGTATGCTTTTCTGTATGATATGGTCACTCCAAATCTAGCTTTAATATCTGATATAATCATACTTGGTTTGTATTGTTCATTATGAAGAAATTGCTCTTCAACAAAAGAAGCAACAAATGATGAAGAGCATGCATGATGATCAGCACTTTCCCTAACAGTTCCGCATTGGTGCTCCTTTATATATTTTGTAACAGTGAACTCTACTTCCCCCCTTGCTACTACTCTCCATGTACATGGTTGGTTGAAGCACACTGCTTTAACTCTATTTTTTCAGGTGTCAACTGGGTTATATCTCATATGCTTAATCATGGCATGTTTGACAAGTGCATTCTTGAATTCTTCTCTAGATGGGAATATCTGCCCCACAAAAAATTCATGCCCATCTCTTGCCTCTAACTCTCCAATTGGCCAAGCAAGCAATCGAGAATTTAAAATATAAGGATCTTCAGCTAATGGAAACTCCTCCTCTAAGTCACTGTACTCATCTGGGGGGAAATCATATTCCTCAATCTGCATATCATCGGCTTGGAATTCTAGTACACTTGTAATGGGTTCTAATTCATTTGCATTCCAGATTTCAATTCCTTCCTCCCCACTCCAAGTTGCCTCAAAGAATTCAACAACTCTTGAAGAAGAATTCAAACCCTCACCTTCTATATTAGTTGCTTCTTCATTTAGATCAATTGCCAAATTCCTTGTAATTTCTGATCCATTCCCCGTGACAGCATTATCATCAAGAGTATTCCATATTTCGGAGATAATTTCGTCAACATCATTATCATCCCTGAAAAATAAATTAAAATTACATTTAGCAAACTTTGAAAAACATAATCAAGGACCTAGGAAGGCCCAAACCTCTAACCTTGCTGAAAAACTCGGAAATTTTCCCACTTGAGGCTCATCCTCGGCCTGAAATGGAGGTATTTAGGCCCAAACTGGGCCTGAATTGAAGTGATTTCAGGCCCACCCTAGCCCTGCCAATTTTTTATTTCAGGCCCTCCATTGGGCCTGAAATGTTTTTATTTCAGGCCCACGGTGGGCCTGAAATCATTTTATTTCAGGCCCACGGTGGGCCTGAAATGATTTATTTCAGGCCCAAGGTGGGCCTGAAATGATTTTATTTCAGACCCACGGTGGGCCTGAAATAAAATGATTTCAGGCCCACCCCCTTGTGCCTCCCAGGGCCTGAAATCACAGGGCCTGAATTATATTGATTCAGGCCCTCCCAGGCCCTCAAATCCAATGATTTCAGTACCTGTAAGGACCTGAAATCTTTTCATTTCAGGCCCTGGGAGGACCTGAATTTCTTTTTTTTCAGGCCCTAGGTGGACCTGAATTCATTTTTTTCAGCCCCTGCCAATGCCTGAAAACAACATATTTGATTCACTCCTAGGGCCTGAAATCTAATGATATCATGCACTCCTAGGGATTTAACTCCTTTAATTTCTGGCCCTTCTAGGGCCTGATATGGTAATATATCATCCCTAGGTCGAATTCAAGCATTTTTTTATCTTCATTTTAACAAATTTCACAGAGCCTTATTATGTAATCATATCACCCTTAGACTCCTCCAAACATACAAATTCTAGTAAGAGTTGATAAGTATAAAACCAGGTCTGATACAATATCAAAGATGACAATCATACGTACATTACTATTTGTATTTGTTACCAATCTGTTGCTTGCTTTTTCTCCTTCAACACCTATCTTCCTCAGCTGCCTTGATCAATTGAGTTGTGCAAAGTCGAAATATATACGTACCCTCGTGATGATTCGACTTTTGCAAGTTAGTATTATATATATAGGCTGAGAATATTTCCACTACCTAGCCATCCGAACCACATATTCTTATTTTACTGCAAAAGTGGTTCGGATGTCTCGAAAATGGTAATGGAAAAGGTGTATTGTGGCGCCAAGGGTAGAATAGGAAGTTCACTTAAAGGGCTGCGCCCTTTGGTAAAATAGAAACCATGGGACGCCCTTTGGTAATTACGTATTGTTAGGGACGCCCTTTGGTAAATTGCCCTTGAATGAATGATTGAGTGAATGTATGCTTTTCAGATGTGGGACTATTCCCCATCTACTTCCTTTTATGTCAATTTTAGGCTGACTATAAATAATTAATTTCTCATTCATCCGTAATCGATTTTGAGCAAATTAATAGTCTAGATTCATGTACGCAAAACATAGATTTCGTTTTTGAAGTCAATTTTGACTTTCATCGATTGATGGCACCTCGATTTTCCCTTACAAAATCATATTTGATCTTTTTTAAAATCCAAATATCCAACGGAGAAAACATGAGCTAATATTCATTCATATAAAACCTATCGTCTTGAAAAGATTCGTAATAATACTTTTGTAGACTTATAACAAACTTAGCGAGAATGTGAAGAGTAAATAATCTAAATAAAGATCTTTGGCCAATGAAACTCAAGCCAAACTTCCCAATTGGATAGATTAGAGATTCAAGTAACCAAGATTTTCTTGATTTTTTTGACTTGAAGATCTATCGTAAGCAAATTCAATATGAAATAAAGACAAGTCCCATTGGCGAAGAATCTTGCCAACCAAAGTCCTTAAGAGATTTTTTCTAAATTTTATTTGGTAGTTTTTCTTGTCCATCAGTTTGAGGACATTATTGAGAAGAACTAAATTGAAGAGAAACGAAAGTGTTCAATAAACGTTGGATCTACGTAGGATTTTATAGTTGGAACTCTATATATAGTTTGATTATCTCCTTGACATAAAGATTGATAACGTGAGAAGCATCTAAGTCTTGTTAGCAGTAAAAAGATGAAATCGGTTTCGCCCAATAACAACAGTGCATGTGAGGAGGAGTTGAGATAACCAACGGACATTACACACCCGTAAGAAATCAACCTTAGACGTATTAGCAATAATACTCTTGCATGAATCAACTGTTTCATCTCATGAGAATAATATCTAAACTCTTGTTGATAAGTAATAAAGTGAGCCATCCTCGAAAATCAATCAACAAACACCATAACAAAATCATTCTTCCTATGAGAGGCAAATCAAAATGACCAACCGAGCATTATGCTTGGGCAAAGGTGTGTAATGACTAGTTCAAAATGTCCATCAAGTCCACATTCATCTTCATAAAGTTTTTTAGCACTTTAATTTGACCACTTTTACTTGCATACTAGTGAGAAAAGAATATCTTCAAGATATATACCAAAATAGTCAAGATGATCATGATAATGTGTATGAGACTTCACTCCCCAATCAAACTGGATTGAAAATGCTTTGCTACCAAAGTAGTGGTCAATGTGTCTTTAAAAGCGACATGAAATATCAATCAAATGAAAAACTAACTTGCTAAAGTTATGGATGAAACAACATTATAAAGAAAATCCCGATTAAACAAAATAAATTCATGATGAAAAATTGCATGTGATAAAAAAAAGTTGATTTAATTCGCGATTATACTAGACTAGGCAAGGAGTTTCAGTAGTCGAATGTGCCCCTACTTGATCCGACTGATCGACCTAGTGGTCAACTCTTTTGATGGCGGACCGGTTTAGTCCATGCTCCATGGGTCCTTGCCAAGATCGATTCTTTGTTGCTAAGGAATGTCTCAACTAAGTGCAATAAGTGCACAAAACTAGATAGAACAATAATACATTGAGAAAAGGCAAAAAGAGAAAAAGACACTCCTACTTAAAAGAAAAAGAAGGAAAATAGTAAAATTAAGATAGACAAGGTCAGGAGACAAATTTTTTTTTATAATGTTAATATAGTCAAATAAATTAATGTATTTATATAATTTATCTAAAAATGTGTTGTACAATCACATTAATGTAGTTATGAAAATAAAATGAACCATCATAATCATAATTAATTACAGTACTAAATATTAATTATTCACATAACAAACTCTAATAGATTGGAACAAATTAGGGCTGATGCTACTATATTTTTTGCTATAATTAGCATACGCTGCATGACTAGTTATCGTTCATATTAATATACCAGTTCTATTTGAGGAAACAAAACACACACAGATCTGATCGTCTCATTCACTAGATTAGATTATATTGCATGCATGCGTAGATCGTAATCTTTGTACAAGAACTACGATCGCAAAACGATCGAGAAAGACCACTGATATAAGCTAAGCAATCATAATTAATTAATAAAGTTACCTACAAGATTAAGATCGAGCTAAGTGATCATGGCTGGTTTGGCTGGAAGAAGGAGGAGGGAACGACGTCCTGCAGGAGGCCGCAGTCCGGCAGCTGAACCGGCGGCCGCCAGGGATTCGACTGCGGGCGCTGCATGCCACCGAGAGAGCCCATTTGCTGCAGCAGGAGGAGGCTGCGGTGGTGGTGGTGGAGTTGGATGAAGTTGGCCGATGGCGCCGCGGGTGAGAACGCCGGCGGCGGCGGAGGTGCCGCGGCCGCCGGCAGGTAGAGCCCTCGCTGCGCGGCGGCGGGGCTGGGGTGGGTGTGCTTCCCTTCGTAGGTGGTGATCACGGTGGACGGGTCTTGGTACGATCTCTCCACTCTCTTCTTCACCGGGCACTTGTGCGTCGTGCAACGGTAGTAACTTCTGCGATATCGATCGATCAATGAGTCGAATTAAGAGATGGAAGAGGGAGGAGGGATATTTCATGTGGATAAAATTAATTAATTAATTAACCTTGGGAAAGGGCTGTTTTTGACTGCCTTTTGGCCGTATTTTCTCCAACGATAGCCGTCTTCGAGATGATCCACCTCGCTCTTGGTCATGAAGGCGAAGCGAGGCTCCCTCTGCCTCTTTTCTCCTTTTTTCTTGGACTTAATTTTCCTGCATGCACCACAGATCGAGTGCGACCTATATATCAATCTCAAGGTTTTCCATCCATCCATCGATCTGTGTAATTTCAGTGATCGAGAGATCGATCGAGTACAAGTTCGGTTTACCGATCGAAATTGATCTGCATATAATTAAACCTACGCTTTGAGCTCGGATTTGTCCCCGTCGGTAGCTGCTTCTGATCGCTCTTTCCGGCTCCCCTCGTTGAGCATCTCCGCCGCCGCCTCCTCCAGCTTCACTCCTTCCGCCACCTCCGTCGTCGACGACGACGACGCCGAGCAGTTAGCCGACATCCGGGACGACGACGACGCGCCTCCAGTTGACGGCGTCGCTGCTTGGATGGGGCCCCACTGGACGGCGCCGCTATCCGCCGCCAGCTGGCCGCCGCTGAACCCGACGTCTGGCTGCCAGCATGATTCCAGGTAGTAGTCGTCGAAGGCGATGAGGCCCTGCAGGCTATCCGACACCGGATTCTGTCCGTTACTGGCCGGGAAGATCGAGGAGAGATCTCTGTCGAGGGGGTAGTCGAAGAGCCACCGGTCATCGCCTCCGGACATGGAGAGGACGAGACGTCGTCGACGGTGGTGGCCGAGGAGAGAAAGTGGTGGAGAGCAGAAGAGAGAAGCGAAGTGTGTGGGTTTGGATCGTCAGCTCTCCTTTATTGAATTACCGGACTCCGTTAATCAGCTATTAAAATCAATAACAATTTTAAAAAATAAATTAAAACGGTGGAATAGTCCGCGGTCAACAACCCAAGCTGTGGGTGAGTCAGCGACCACCTTCCACCGGCGGGGGGTCACGTGGCCGGGAGGAGAGCGGGGCGAGCAACGGTCAAAAGAGTCGTACATCTATTCTTGGATTCTGATCCCACGTGTCGCTCGACCATACGATCCCGCTGCCGTGGACCCACAGTGACGACCCGCGCGCGTCACGTGATGGGGACGAGCGACACCTGCCCGTCCGCTCATCATCCAACGGTGCGTATATAGTAATTTGTTAAATTACCCCTTCAAAATTCAATTTTATTAAGGATAAATCGTAAATTGCTACTATAATATTGGACAAATTGGGTAAAAAGGATGATTTAAGTATACTTTTTTTTTTATAACGAAAATAAAATTAACCCAATCACCATCTTCTTGACCATTTAGATGTGGAAATCAAATGGACCAAAAGGATGAACAATAGTCAAGGCTTGTGCATTGAGAAAATCAAGTGTATGTATATATTTATTTATTTGGGTACAAATATATATATATGGATATTGAAGTCAACATTTTGTTATAATATTTGATGAGGGAGATGGGGTAATTAGTTTTTAAGTGGATGAATGGATTCAATAAGTCAACTAGTATAGCCAATCTACCACAATTTGTCTTGAGCTTCTAAATAATTAAACTTGAAAATAATTGACTTGCATACAAATGAAGTCGCCTCACACATGCATGTTTTTTATTTTTTGTTCTTCCCTAGGCAAGACCTACAAATATACTTAATACAAGAATCTTTACATTTCACAAGAATGTTTGGTGAGCAAGCAATTGCAATTGCAATTGATTAAGCTATGAAGATAGAAAAATTTATGTTAAAAGAACAAAAATATTAGAGTTGAATTTCAGGAAAGGAAGATCACGATTTCATGCATAAGTTATTCAAACAGAAAAAGGTTTATAATTCTTATGCATAAATATAAATATCAAAACTAAGAGAACAAGAAAATTGAAAGCTTAATCAAGAAAATGGCAGAAGATAATAGCAAAGTTGACAGAAGACTAACCACTTGACACTTTAATCAACTTTTGGACAAAATCAAAAGAAGGTGCTGTGGAGAAATCTTAAGGATCTCAGAGAGATTTAGAGAGCTTGAGATTGTTGACCAGATAATTTAACAAGGAACTGTTGTTAGCTCAAAGATTAATGTAACTGACTGTAGGATTTAGTGAAAGTCTATGCATTTTCAACAAGAAAATTTGTGTTACTTATTTTACCTTTCCTTCCATTCCATGCTTTTTCCCAACTGGTGCCTGATTCAAAGAAGACTGATTCCAATAGCTCGAACTATGAATGCTCCCTCTTCCATTTCTTGTTTTCAGAGAATTATTAGGTGCCTGTCATTTTTTTTTTCTCAAACGGATTTCTTGACAGAAAGTTTCGCCTTTGCAACGATCTCATGCAATTTTCCTGGGAATCTGAAGACTGGACTTGGTCCGAATTTCTAGAGCATTGGACCGTAAATTCAATAGAATTCCCACAGTGCATCCATCTCTGATAGTGTCAAAGGCATCATGTGGAGAAAACCTTTGGAGAAAAAACATAAACAAAGATGTCTTTCATCTTTTTCTGCATTCAAAAGGTGTCCTATGCATAGAAGACTGCACCCACATCAACTAGGTCAAAGGATGACCCTTCTGCCAAGGTCATTTTGATCAAAGTCTTCATTACTTTTTATGAACTGTGAGCACACTAAAAAACATATATAACCAAGCATTACATGATATATAATATGTAGCAGGTGATGCCATTTCCAATCTGAAGCTGCTTTTGACTTCTCTCCTCCACTTGTGAGCTTCAAGGAGTTAAATAAACTTATTGTTCCCATGAACTATCCTCCAGTGATTTCACACTTGGTGCTTGTTGAATGATTAGCTTGTGAAGCTAATAGAAACAAAGGAAGCCCCCACTTCACATGGGAGACATAATTCAGAGGGATTCTTGAAGTAAATTGGCTCAGACAAACAATTCGGTCATAGAGAACAAGTCAATTTCCACTGTAATGTCAGAAGCCAGCATGCAGTGGCCCCTGTGCCATCACTCACTGTCTTTGTTTGATAATTAAACATCTGCTCATCAACTCAGTTCCCAATTGACAAACAACACTCATTCATTGCTAGGACATCGAAACAGTATCTGTGTTGGATTGGTGCAATCCTTGCTGATAAAAGTATCATGTCCTTGGAGCAAACAAGAGCATTGCAGAGAGAAAACATTAGCATCCAGTATCTGAAGGACAGTGAGCGATATGCACCATGGCAAGTTCCTGAAACACTGCATGCCATGCATGAAAATTTTTTCACTCCCTGTCTATGATTAAAGCACTGCTCTAACTTGTTCTAAGATTAAAAATTTCTGTCTCTTCTGTGACATGGTGGCAGTGCCATGAGCAATGCTTCTGATGAGAGCTCTGGACATGCACTAATGGAGGGCAAAGGTGAAGACATTTCTTTCAGCATGGATTGCGGTATTGCACACACTATGGGAGAGGAACAAGTATGATCAGTTTACTGATGTCCTCCTGCCTTGATAACTGTGCTGTCAGCGAGAACAACAAGTCTCTTAAATCTAGAATTAAAGTTGCATGCAATGAGAACTCGTCTTGGAGCAACCTTGCAAAGCTGCAACACACTTCAGTTGGGGCTGCCAAGCTGCCTCAGATCTGTGACCACAGAAATGTTAAGGATAAAACAAGGAGGCTCCACTTGCAAGCAAAAAGTAGAAAAGAACAAAAAGTAAAGATGTGGGAAACAGGATCTAATCTATCTTATAATTGAAGGGAGATGAACTTTGAAGAATGCTATACATTCTGCTCGAATAATATCAGTTTGCTCAGTTGATAGGATTACGATGTGAATTCTGTTGTATGTTTGCTTGAAAAATGGCATGCACTATACTGATCCTAAAGAAAGGAAAGAGTAGTGTTCCAAAGTGGCGATGTAGTTGGGTTTCTGCAACTAGTTTCTATGATGGATTTTGTGAATTAGATGATGATTATTATTATTATTATTATTCAGGTTTTGTTCTGTTTCCTTAGATCTACCGTTCCAAATTAGCATGAAAAGATGCGTCATTTTATCTATCATCCCATTTGTTCAAACAACAAATAATATTATCATTAGTTGGGTCATGCAAACCAGTTGAATAAATCGAGCATTTGGAATGATGATATTGGTCATACCAAGCGAGTAGGTAAATCATGAGAACTAGACTAAGTCAAACAAAATATTTAAGTGAAGATATTGTTTACATTTTGAATAATTTGTCCCTATTTTTTATTTTTTTATAACATTTTAATTGATAAATATAAGAATAATAATTTCATATGTATTACACTTCACGAATAGATTAAGGAAAACTTTTCAATATTTTATTTTCTAGAAATAGTTTTATGTTTTTTTTATATTTCATTATTGAACCAAATGCACCACAAGAGAATGAATGTAATTTAAGCTTAAAAAAAGTGTAAAAAGGGAATTACATTAATTTCTCTCAACCAGTTCCATTTATCTCATTTGTTGGAAGAAAACTTAAAAGAAGTCAATAACCGTGCTATTTGTGTTTGTGCAATGAATTTAAACCTTAGTTACCTCTATATCTGTCCATATGAGTAAAAATATAATCAGGGGATTAGATAACAATAGTTGTTCAATCTCATGATAAGTGAGTTTACTTTTGTCAAAAGGCTAGGGGTTCAAATTCATATATAACAATACTATTTAGAGTGGTTTAACCTTGTCGCTTGCACATTAAACAGGAAATAATCACATCTAGTGTAGTAGCATGGGAACACCTCTCGATTAATATAAAAAAAATTTAAACAACCAGACAAAATTAAATGAAAGGAGAGAGGGGAGAAAAGAAGAGGATATCCCTCTTGCCCACGCAAGCTCCTCCACCATGGTTACTCAATGGAAAATGCGAGCGGAAGAGGCAGGAAAGTGACAAAAAATATTACATAAACAGTGGAACTTCATGTGTAAATTTGTGAGTCTTTTCTGCTTCTCATATATTTCATTCAAGTAAGTAAACCCTTAATGTGCAAGCTTTATTTGTCAAGAATTATCTTTAAGGTGTTAAGGGCTCATCTCAGCCATTACAATGGATCTTAGAGGATATTCGTATTCAATCTAATTGAACTTATAATTAAATGTATGCATGATATGAACATAGAAAGAAATAGCCGCTTCATAACTCTTTCTCAACAAGTTATCCACAGAGATTACATCAATTAAGAGCAAAGAAATTAGGTGTAGTATCTTAGTTGATGTCCCAAACTGTATCACTTAAACAGGTATGTCTGCAACTTTCTCATAATCTATTTCTGAAAAAAAAAATCAGGATTCCAAACATTGTAAAAAAAAAAAATGATTAACGAGGTTTGATAACGTCGAACCTCGGGTGACAGGTCCGACTCCCCGAAAGTTTTCCACCGGTAGCCAACATAAATCGCTCGTGGCAGGCGGTACAGAAACTCTGCGTTCCCGAGTTCGCGCCCCATTTGAAAAAAAAAAGTCCTGTAAAATACGCCGTAGTTGGGGACCGAACCGCAAATACTTGAGATAACAATTAGTCGTCCTTCTGTTGCACCATAGTCCCGGAGGCAGGATTCCAAACATTCTAGAACATGCAGTAGGTGTAAAATATCACTATTTTGACTTAAATTTCCTCCGATTTTACTTAGAGAATTTTAATTGCAGGCCATGCAAAAAATGAAGTGTGACTACAGGGAGCAGAAAAGAATGAGAAAAATGGGAACGTCTTTGAGAGTTGGAAATGACTTGAAAAGTAATAATTCTCCTTATGTTTTTGCACAAAAGCAAGAGAAACTACCACTCTGGGGAAAGAGGAATATTTACAAGAGCACGCTTCATATCAAAATGATGTAAATCACATGAACAAGAAGAAACTCTAGAAACCAAAAATTATGGAACCACCTCCTCCTAATTCCATGCTTCACACACTAATTTGCAGAAAGTGTATTTAAATAAATGTGATCAGTAAATTTGTTGCCTCCAATTTCAACTGCTGAGTTGCATGTTTTAATTGCTATGACTGCCAAGGATTTTGTCTGACAAGCTGTGGAAAAGGTGGACTCACACCAGAGCAAAGAGGAGAGAGAGAGACAAGAAGAAGAAAATAAATCATTACCTCTGATCACTTTGTATTGAAAATAGCCACTCGTGCATTGCATGTTCATGTGTTTCACTGGAAGACATCCATGTCTATTTAGTTCACTGTAAAGCTTGCTATGGCATTTTTAATCCATCTTTAATCATTTATAATTATAGCTAAGTACCTGAAACAGTTAATGTATTAATGCTGTTTTATAATGAATGCCCTTCCTGCAGAAAAAAATCACCCATTTTCCTACCAAAATGAACATTTTTACTAAACTAAAGCACTGTTGTTAGAGTTCTATAACTTTGAAAATGCTCAACTAGTTCTAAAACTCCATCTGAAAGGATTTTTTTATAAAGGAGATCTCAAGAGTGCAATTATCTTCCCAACCTTCCAACAAAATATTCAACAAAATAAAGCCTATTAGTGCCCCTATCTGATTAGGGGCAGTCATTTGCTGGGATGATGTGCCCCTGATTCTCCATCTTTACTAACAAATGATTCTCCCTTAGGAGGTGAAACAAACATGAAATTGTTCATAGTTGTTCTAACAATGAATTATAAGCAAAATATCTCCTAAAGAGAGGGCAATGAACTCACTCAGCAAAGCCTTGAAATATAAGGATTGTGTGCGGACATTGCCAAGGATTTTCTACCAAAATGAACATTTTTACTAAACTAAAGCACTGCTGTTGGAGTTCTATAACTTTGAAAATGCTCAACTAGTTCTAAAACTTCATCTGAAAGGATCTTTTTATAAAGGAGATCTCAAGAGTGCAATTATCTTCCCAACCTTCCAACAAAATGTTCAACAAAATAAAGCCAATTAGTGCCCCTATCTGATTAGGGGCACTCATTTGCTGGGATGATGTGCCCCTGATTCTCCATCTTTACTAACAAATGATTCTCCCTTAGGAGGTGAAACAAACATGAAATTGTTCATAGTTGTTCTAACAATGAATTATAAGCAAAATATCTCCTAAAGAGAGGGCAATGAACTCACTTAGCAAAGCCTTGAAATATAAGGATTGTGTGCGGACATTGCCAAGGTTATTCTCATCAGGGACTCGAAAAAATGTGAAGCTCCAAATTCATGGATCAACTTGTCAACAACAGTGATTGACTAATTGGATATTGTCTTTGGCAGAAAATTTAATTTAATGACAACTTCTAAAAGCATTCTATATGGTTCATGCTTTTTCCCAAACTAGCAAAACTAGATTAGAGATTTGATGAGACTGGGATTAATTATCCTTGCACAATTTATTGGCCAATCTTTTGAGTCGCTGCCTTATGACCCATGCTAACAATACTTTGTGCATGGTTAATGGTTCTAAAGAGATAACAAAATTTTTCCAGTAACCGAAGAAGCTAATAAAATCACATTAGAATACCTCACACCTCATATATGATCCCTTCGAATCACTTTTTTCACTTTATTTGACAAACACAAGGTAAAACGAAACAATACATCACAATGCAAAGTGCACTTATTCCTACAACAGGTCCCAAATTTTATCAAATGATTTTTCCTGCAGAAACAAAGTGTCTCCTCAAAGAAAACAAATGTCAAGTTTCACCCTAGAGATGGATAAAACTTACGACAACAATATTAAATATCAAAATAAATTTTCTATAATATCTTAAAAACTTAAGACACATTATTTCAAAACAAGAGTGCTGGCTTACCAGTATCCATTGGGCAGAGTACCAAGGTTCTTGCTCTTTCAAAAACATATTTCTATGTATTTAATATCAAAAATCTTGTACAGCATGAATTTGCAAACAAAATTAGATATGGTTGACAAAATACTCATTTGAAGAGGTTAATCTTGGCAATCCTCAAAATAAGAAGGCCTGCAGAGATGCTCAATGGCATAAATCAATTTCCTCCTTGGCCCAACTGCATTTGCACCCATATCTTTGAGTTTGTCCATTGTAAGATTGACTAACTGATAGATTCCCACCTTTTCCCTCTCAAAAATACATATGAAACGCTCAAGCCCTTGAGATAGCAGCCAGGTTCTGAGCCCACCTAATAGCTGGAGCTCTCTCTCAAGGTTCAATGCACGCAATTTGTAATCCACAACATTTGACCTAACAACTGGTAACCTCCTTAGACATGCTGCAATTTTGTGAGAGGGCATCATTGTTTGTTTTTTGAAGTGAGTCACAATGTTTCTGTTTTGCAAACCCTGAGAAATTGGTTCACGTTGCATCAAAGGTATCCTGTACAAATGATCATGACTGTTATCCATAGTCCTCTTGTTCCAATTTCCACTTGCAATTGAAGGATCAAGATTTTTGTTCCTTCTCAGATGTTTTGATTTCCCAGGATTAGCTTGTGCTTGACATAAAGGAAGTACTTGAGAAGGTTTCTCAAATTCATCCTTGGTCTTATGTTGATTGTCTGACAACTTTTTAGAAGGTCTGGAGCTCTTTCTGCTTGAAATCCTTTTAGCCGTTCTCTTAGGACTACTTGAGATTTGGATATTTCTTCTTGACTTGGTAGATTTTACCTTAGGAACCACAGATTGAGATTCTTCAGCTGGAGGAACCAAAATTATAATTCTACGTTTTTTAACTACCACCCACTCTTCCTCCATTGCCTCATCATCGACAACTGAGCTTGATAGGTCCATTGAACCACTGATGGATGGTCCTTACTTATCTGCAGCTGATGTTGCAAAAAGACATGGATTTTATTTGGTGTACAAAACAGCGCATCTTGTCATCCAAAGAATCATAAGAGAATTTTGAGGAATATCCCTGTAATACAAATAGAAAACAAAAATAACAAGAAAGTCTACCATAATGCACGGATATAACCAGCAATGGACTAGAATAAAAGAAAATATTATAAAACTATTAAGCAGAACAAAAGGTTGCAAGCCACCAAATTTATATTCTCAAAAGCAAATCCAACCTCATGAGTAATGAAACAAAGCCAATATTTCAACTACGTTTCAATTGGAATATTTCAGCTTTTTCTTTGTATTTTCTTGCCAAAAAAAATTTACAATATGAAATTTTTATTTTGTGAAAATTGGAATTAGACAAGTCTCAGCATCTTTTATGATTCCATCTTTCTGTGAAAATTTTCCATGTTAATGGCTTAGATTGTCGCACAAAGATGGTAAGAAAGTCACTATTTTGTTTCATGGCACAACATAAACTTAGAACTCAAAAATTTTCTCAAAATGAACAATTCAAGGTACTGTTGAAGATTCCCCACTATATAATATTTAAACTAATAAAGAACCTGGTGGTTCTCCAAAATAAGAGAGTGGTGACTCAATAAATGTGATTTATCTGATTGAAGCCTTCTTTTACAAGGGGGAAAGCTGCACTTAGGGGTGGGAAACTTCCGTGGGGGCGGGCCAATCATCCCAGGTTCGCCTGTTACTTGGTACATCATTTTTTTAGGGGATTGGATACCGGGAAAGAGCACCATAGCAGCTAGATCCTCACTTTAGGAAAAGAATTCTACCAGAGTGGCCCTACCACGAATGACTGAGCTATGCCATGGAGGAAGTCTTTTAGCATGTTGTGAAGAACTACAACAGTGGTACCTTGGATAGAAGAGGCTTAACCAGACTCCAAAGTTCAAACTGATAATAATATAGAATGAATCCATAATCCATATCCCTTTACTCCCACTAGAGATCTCCTTGTTCACAGAAAGCTAAAAGTCGTCCCACAATATTTAACATTTATGTTATGCCAAGGCATCCTTTTAATTTCTGAGTGAATTTGGAGACAAAGATATTCTACCTTATCCCATTTTTGCTTATAAATATATTTCTTTTACACGATTACAAGCCTTTTAGGCACCAAAATTCATACAATATCCAAGAACCTTAAGTAATAAAAAATGTTAGTGTCATAACTCAGTTGACAATTTTACACTCTTTTCTTCTGAATCCTTAACTACAGGCCCATCTAGCATTTATGCACCACTTAGCAGTGCAGATAGAGAAATCTTTTACAGAATCATGTAATCCAACCTCATACACAGAACTTCTGTTATGTGTCCTAATTGGGAATTAGATATGGTTAGCTAAAATCTTATTTGTATAACATTCATTATAAAACTGAATTTCACCCTATATTTTAACAAGAAACGTTGAAATTATTTTACAATCATTGATAAAGGGAAAAGACCCTAATTAAGCAAATTGAGATAGGGAGAATAAAGAAAATCTGGTAGTAAACAAAAGAAAGATTCACTTATAATATTGAAATATTCAATCAACCTTGCTTATAGAGTAATAGGCACAGATCATTTCTTCATTCAAAATGATGGCGCTGATGATGGTCATTGTGATTTGATTTATCCAAAAAGAGAACGATGAGAAGCTTCTTCTATATGTAAAGAGGAAGGATAAAGCATCTTACACAATCAAAGAAGAAGAGAAGATGCTTTAGGGATCCAAGTTTTGTCGACCGAATAGCTAACATGTAGGGATTATTCTCCAGCAATCCATGCAAAGGAAGGAATTTATGAATAAAATTTGCATCTTCGGTGTGATAGAAATCAGCAAGATGTATGATTTAAAAAACAATTGACTCCACATCTCATCGCCATGAGGCGAGTGAGGAGGAGAAGATGAACCTGATAGGCAACAATAAGGCAAAGAGGAGAAGCATAGCTTAGCATTTCAAAAGTTGGGTTGAAATTGAGCAGGACGGACTATGAGACAATTTGATTCTGAGCGCCAACTCTTTCTCATTAAAAATGTAAAAGTGATTACTAATTATCTAACTGTTTTGAAACTCGGACTGGGGATTGATCAGTCAACCTCTGCTTCATCTTTTACAATTCAATTAGTCAAAGGTTGTTTCAATTAGGATGAATTTATCATTTCAACCAGACTGGATTGGCTTCTGACTCCTGGATTAATTAGTTAAATGCCTGATCTAGTCCAATGTTCTAAACACTGACTATTGGTGGGAGTTTGTGCAATTGACCTTTATAAAATAATATACTTTGATGTTGCTGAATCATTTGGTAACATAAGATCCAATCATAAGCCCTGCAAATAAACATCTAGATAACCTTTTAACATAAACATTTGAAAATTGAGGCATTGTTAAACAGTGTCAAATGCCGGATCGGATGTCATGTTGATTAGGACATAATAAAGGTGTTGATAAAATGAGTTCATTCATACAAACAGTATCAAATAATGAATCAAATGGCAGAGACAAAGAATATTAATTTTGACAAAATCCTAATATCTTCATTTCCAGCAATTATTTATGTTGTATTTTCAACTTGTAGTATAATTCATCATAGTTACATCTCCTGCACACTGTCACTGATAGTCCATACTTAATATGATCAGGAACATAAAAAAAAAGAAGCTGAAAGTCACTCTCATAATGGTTAAAACTGTAATGCCAAGCCAAAGTAACTTTTCATAGCACAATTCTGAAACACTCTGATAATAGTTAAGACTGAAATCCCCTTACATAAACTTCTGATAGCACTGCATGCTATAAGATAAGCAGACAAAGAACCATCAGCTTAATAAATTAAAATACCCTATACACAATGAAACTTAAATCATGGGCAAGCAGAAAAAGGAGTCCTGCATAAAAAAAACATATAATTTGTTCTGGGTTTAACATTAGGAACTAAGTTGAGAAATAATAATAAATGAGTCTGAATTGCTGCCAAAGTTTTAGATAGCATACAGATCTGCATATTGTGTTGCCTCTTGTCTCCATTTTCAAATATATTCTTTTAACAAAAGCAAGTTAACTTTTTCCTCTATCATTGTTAAAATGATATCTAACAATATACAGAAGGTTGATAACTATCATTATTCTTCATTTTCTACCAAGCATTATTATATATCCATGGGTGCAATTAAGAAACTAAATTTTCCATAATTGCCTCTCAGATGACAAAAAGTGTGATTAAGATAAGAATAAAAGCAAATAGAGTGGCATTTTTTGGATTCCCTTACCGTGACTAATGGAAGAAGCAGAAAGAAAATAAGGAGACGTTTGGTTTGTATTTTCTAGTCTGTTTTTCATTTTCATTTTCGGTAGAAAATGCAGTTTTCTGGAAAACATGTTTGGTTTGCATTTTCCAGCTTCGTTTTTCAAAAAAAACATAGCGTTTTCTGGAAAACTGGAGAATGAAAAAAAATCATTTTCCAGAAAACTAGAAAATGCGATTTTCTGGAAAATGAAAATGGAAAATGACATAAACCAAACGCCCCCTAACTTTCTCAAATTGTGTAAAGACAGGAAGAAAAGGGAATGAAGTCTTATTCAAATTGTTATTTTTTACATCTGTGATAAAAATAAAATTAAAAAGAATCTAAAACTCCATATAAAGATTCTGAGCTAATTCATCCCGATCAATATTGCAGTCATACTTAGCCAAAATACTTAATATTCTCACAGCCTCGTTCAATTAAAATGGTCCTTAAAAAGAACAAAAACTCTAGACCCTGAGACCAATATTTCAACATTGACATTTTCGCAAGAATCCATTGTTAAAATAAGCATATGATATTTTTATCCATGTGAAATACTATGGACCAAAAAAACTTGTCTTTTTTTTAAATCAAAATCCAAAAAGAAATTGCATTCTCCTAGAGATTGAAGAAATTAGGAAGCACAAACACTGGAAGCTTCGCCTCTGAATCTATCTGCAACATCAACCCCGCACTTAGGTGATTTATCCTTTCCGAATGTTTTGATTCAAATCCCCCGAAAAAACAAATTAAAAAGGTAATAAAAAGAAGAAGAAGAAGGTATCTGTCATATCGCAGTTCACCAGAAACAACGCTATGGGCGATTCATACATCAAAGTTGGTTTCGCCCAATGGGAGGGATAACAAGAAAATGGATTGAGTTAGGACGATGCATAAAAGGAAGGAAAAAAAAACCTTTTAGGGATTACCTGTTCCGTTCCTTCTTCTACTTCTTCATCTCCTTCCTGCAAAGAGGGAAAACCGACGATGGCCGATGGCGAGGCGGAGGCGGCGAAATAGGGATCTCTCGACTTTGGGTCGGCTAGGAATTCACTTCTTGTGCAAAGTCGAGATTAAAAACGAAAATTTTACTGAAAAAATTATTTTATATTTTATATATCAGTAATATCTCAAATAATTTATATATTCGATTGTATCTAATCGAGAAACGATAATATGCGCAATGTGAATATTACCATTTTTTATCCCAATAATTTTAATAAAATATTCTAAATAAGATATGAAAAAAATAATAACTTTGATCTTCAATGTCCCCTTATGACCCGCCTATGATCTATAGTAGGATGATAAATTATCAAAAGAACTCTTAAGCTAGAGAAATTTATTCTTTAGAATGAATCTCAAGGAATTCAAATTTTTCTCCATGTGTGATAATTTTACCATTCGAATATCAATTCGACTACATGTATGGAGGCTAATTTGGTGCATTCAAGGACTTGAGAATAGAAAAATATGAACAATTACTAGGGATGTGTAATCTTCGACTTTTGATTTGCCCAATATCGCTTAGAAACGATGTGTTTCGTTAGGTAGGGGTAAATTACTTAGTGGATTAGTTGAAACCTTAGATTAAGAAGCAATCAGTCTTAGTTGTTGTTTATAATTTAGAGGAGGGCTCGGGAGTCGGGAATAAAAGAGGTCGAGTTAGGTGGTCAAGTGGCTGAGTTTCGAGAAGTCAAGGGTGCTCGAATTACTGAGTCTCAGTCGAGAGTGGTTGAGTCGCAATCCTCATCCTAAAGATGATTAGGATTAAACCCATCTTAAACACTTCTTGACCCGTCGCAACGCAACTTTGAATTTCATTTGACTCAACCCTGGTCCAGACGATCTTGTACCTAATCAATAGGTCAGCATGGCTTTTGACGATCTGACTTGACTTTTGTCTATCCTGGACGTGTCACGTGTCAACCAACTATCCTTCCATATCAACTAGCATTATAGTTGTTAGCCGCTTAACGATCATTTAATATCGAGTAGTTGATTGCAATCTATGTTAGTTGATTGAAGGAGTAAAAAATAATGCAACCCCTTATATTGAAATCATCAAAAATACATTTTTTTATCGTACACTGCCCCACTAATCCTCTTTATGAAATAACGCTCTCAAACTTATGTGATACGCATTAAATTCGGAATCAATATGACATATTATAATAGTTATAAAATCATAACTATTACGACAACAATATATAAGTAAATAAGATTAATTTCATAGTTTTGTTATTTAATATATGTGGTAGAAATACTACTAACAACACTATTAGTTTATAGGGGTTTAAGGGCACCTTTTTGATTAAAAATAAAAAACGGATGTATATATAGAGTTCTGTTTCCCTGTGGGACACAACTTGCGCTCCCGTGCACAACATCTTACCTGGCGCCCACACTTATCTTTTTTCTCCGAACTCCTCTGTTCTCGCGCCTACCACACCCCATCGTCACGCCCAGGGTTCCACCCGCTGGTGGTGACATCTAGTCGCCCGACCACCACTCCGAACCAAAATATAACCCTAGAGGGGAAGGTAAATCTTAATGGCAATCACAATCGGATTCCGACCGTGATCCAATGGGATCACAGTCGGAATCCAGCCATTATCGAACCTCGATCGACTCACGACCGAATTGTGGCTTCGTTGCTAACTAGTCACCAAGGGTGTAGACAGGGCTGGGCTGCACTGGGCTTTAGCCCAGTGCACCCCAGCAACTTTTAGATTAATATCTGGTATAGTCTAGTAATTTTTAAGGTTTAAGGTTAATATATGGAGCCCAACCCAATGCAACTTAGTAACTTTTAGGTTAATATCCAATATAGCCCGACAATTTGTAAGGTTTAGGATTAATATATTGAGCCTTAAATTACCTTTGGTAATTTAGCCTAGGACAGTTGAAGCTCCTGACTACGCCATTGCTAGTCGCGACGTGTGCGGTAACAGTCGCAGCCTAATTCTGGCCACGATCCGGTCGGGGGCCAACATCGGCAAGCAAGAGTCTAGCGCCAAGCGAGAGTGAGCTAGGGCAGAGGTCGTGCTTTGGCTTCTTCCTTGTGTGGAGGCAGAGACAAAAATTTTAATTTCCAAAAAAAAAGCAAACGCACGGCATGCTAGCGTGGATGTCACGCACGGGCACGTAAGGTTTGTCCCACGAGAGAACATTCTCCTATATATATATGTGACATTTTTTATGTGCATGTGCGCGACATGTGCACGAGACGCCTGAATTTTAATCTAATCACCTTGTACATTTCTTTTTTTTTTGTCTTCAATTTTTTAAAAATTAATATTTTCTTAAATCCTAAACCCTAAATACATTACTATATTTCGTGAGCAGCTAAAATTTTTTAGTTTAAAATATTTTTTAACTCGAGCACTATAACTTAATCCCTAAATCCTAAAGGTAAAAATCTAATTTGCTTAAACTCGGAGCTAAAAAAAATAAACAAAAAAATGTTATCTGGCACCCTAAATATATACTCCATGAGCACTAAATTTTTTTTAGCGTTAACACTATAATCCAACCCCCGAATCCTAAAGATAAAAATCTTATTGGCTTAACCCCGAGCTAGAAAAAATTAAATTAAAAAATTACTGATTTAACCATCCAAGCGCCTTGATTCGATCTAGGTACCTAGATTTGAAGAATCCAAGTGCCCTAGTTGCGCTCATGCACACAAGGATGAGTCGCCTAATATATCAAATTCGTATATATATATATATATATATATATATATATATATATATATATATATATATATATATATATATATATATATATATATTTTGTGGGCATTTCATCGTGCACCTATACATGTCATAGAGATCCATGTGCCTGGATTTATTTTTTTTATTTTTAAAAATAAATATTTTCTTAAATCTTAAACATTAAATATAAATAATATATCCTATGCATGAGCATCTAAAACTTTTTAGTATTAAATTTTTTTAGTTTGAATACTATAACCTATCCTCTCCCCAAGAGGGAAAATCTTATTAGCTTAACTCCAGATCTAAAAAAATAAACAAAAAAAAATTTTAAAAACTATTAGGCACCCTAAATATATACCCTGTGGAGACCTAAAATTTTTTTTAACTTGAACATTATAATCTAACCCCTAAATCTCAAAGAACAAAATTTAATTGGCCTAACCTCAGGGCTAAAAAAAGTAAACAAAAAAAGGCGACTGTATTGAATCTAAGCACCTAAATCATGGTCACGCACAAGCATACGACAGATGGTCCACAAGGGACACAAAAATATTATGAAATTTGAAATGGTCAAGTGGTAGAACTCTTTAGATCTAAATTAAAAGACTTCAAAGTCCCTGTGTAATCATCTCGTTATGCTCAACATTTCAGTTCCATTTGAACACTATGTGAAAATCAAACATAGACTTCACGTACAGGTTACTTCGGCAATTTTTTTTAGCGAAGTAATACATATTAATCAACTTCGATAATAAATTTAATAAAGTAAATTCCATTTTAGACTTCGTAACTTACAAATTACAGGTCTAGTTTCTTATTTTATCTAATATTTTACTTTATAATAAATATTTGATGAAGTAATAAATTATAAAATAAAATTTATAAATTTGTACACTGAAATAATAAGTTTGAATTAATTAAAATATTTCCCCGATTATTAATAGATATATCTATTTATATTTATTTTAAAACTAATCCTTAAACCTCTAAGTTCAAACTTAACAAATTTTTTTGTCCTAACTTCACAGTTCCTCCCCCCTCTGTCTAACGCCTCCCCCTTCTGCCCGCTTTCCCTTCTACCCGACGACGCACAAGCACCTCCACGTCTGCCTGCACAAGCGCCTCCCCCTCTATCCGACGCACAAGCTCGAGGCTTCCATCGTCTCCTTCGATTTTTCCTCTTCTTTTACTTTTAGGTTTCTTTGCTCGAGGTTTCTGTTGTTAGTGTGTGCACTTATATGCCAAGACACTTTTATGTATTTATAGATAATTATTTTAATAAAAGCAAGTATTTGGCGTTAATCATTTACTTTTCTGTACATATATGATTAATGATAAAGTCTCACAGATTAATGGTTATATTATTCTGAAAATCGTCCTTGATCGGATAGATATCTAGAGGGGGCATAGATATCTAGATCAACGCTAAGTATGACTAGGTCAAGATAGACCGGAGAGATGGATATCCAAGTTGTACTTGGAGGTGCCTTGAGTTTAGAGGTACACTGGACATGATGATAACTACCATTTTGTTAATCATTTTAGGCTCTCAAATCCATGTTTTGATCCACTTTTATATGCTTAAGTTTGTATTTACATTAGGTTTCATGAATTGTCTCTATTTTAGCTTTTGATTCAAATCTTTCTATATTTGAGATATTTTGGCACTTAAATTTGAATATAATTTTGTAGGCTTCAAATGAGCATAGACCTAGATCAGATTGAGTCAAACTTGAGTCAGAATTTGCTTTGATCAAGGGGATCAAGAGATGGATCAATGTGGGTCGTCCGATCAAAAAATGGCTAGATCTGAGCCATCTATCATCTGCTGACCAATCCGAGCTCAAGTTAAAGTTAATCTAGACCACATATCAAGATCTGAAGATTTGGTCCAAATCAGAGATCATCCAGCCGTTGGATCGAGCTTAAGAGGAGCCTAAACCGTCCATTCAAAGATCAGAGCAATCTGAGCCATCCGTTGTAGATCTGAACTATCCCAGCTGAGGAGGAGTAGATCAGGACCATTGATCAAGATCTGGAAGGTTTGGTTCAGATTCGAGTAGATCCGACCGTTGGATGAGGCAAGGATGATCGCAGCCGTCCAATTTCAAATGGGATTAATTAAAACAGGAATTCCCTCTCACAGCTCTTCGTCGTCGCAGCATCGCGAGATCTGTTTTCTCTGTTTTTCGTTTCTTCATCAATTTCGTTGTTGTTTCCTTCTCCGATCATGCGGCCAACATCAAGAATTGTTCGTTTACAAGATTTCAGATCAATGAGGTAGATTTCCAGTTTAGTTTGTATTCGATTCTGTTGCTAAAAGGAGCTCGCGAGAGGGTTTCGCCGGAGTTCCGATCCACTATCCACTTCCATTTGATTGCGGCTGTCTTCATCGAGCTGAGAAATCAGAGCAATAGGAGGGGTTCTCCGAAGGTTGCTGAGAGTATCTGAGCGAGATCGGCACTCGGCGTATCAAGAGGGAGCTGATCGCGGAGGTTTTCAGCTACTGATAGTTCACTCTGATCGGACAGAGACTCTTCTGATCGGTCCCCAGTCCGATCAGAAGAAGACCTAATCGGTCCAATGACCGATCAGGAAGACCAATATGCGCAAGTCAATTGCAGACTGATCTTGGGAATTCTTCTTCATTGGTTTTTGAGTTAGAGGGTTTCTAACTCATCCTTTGTGTGACGGCAAAGGGAAGTCTTGATAAATAGATGATTTGATGTTTAATTTAGGATAACTTTTGTTCCAAGCACTTGTTTTCTTTACATTGCTCTAGTTTGTTCCAATTACACTTCAAGTCAAGTTCTCAAGTATTATTTCGTTCTAGTTTTTAATTCCTGCAATTAGTTTCTTGCAATTAGTTTCCTGCAATTAATTCTTGAATTTCAATTCCATTGTTTGAATTTAATTGCTCAGTTGTTAAATAGGTTAAGTTTAGTTCCTGCAATTTCCTAATTCATTATATGCTTTAGCTAAGTTCAGTCTATTTCGTTCCAAGTTGTTATTTCATCTCTTGTCACAAAAACCCCCATTTTATTGGAAAACCCAAAACATTTAACGACAACAATTTCAAGCTTGAGTTAAACATTCACAACTAGTCCTTGGAAAAATACGACTTGAGGCCCCTATACTACTCATTCTAATTTTGTGAGCTAAGGGTTTTCAATTTATAAATATCTAAATTTGAGGCTCATTCGTGACACTTGATATTGGGCCACATCAAATTTTTGGCGCTGTTGCCGGGGATCATACTAGTTGAGTTTGTTTAATTTGAGCTTGTGTTTATTTTCATATTCTTTGATTCCATTTTTATTTGTTTTATCTTTCTATACACATTTGCTATCATTTTTGTTTGTTTATGATCAGGACTGTAGGTGGTGATATGGTGGAATTGGACCCTGAGATTGAGAGGGCATTCAAATGTTTTCAAATGAACAAATAGAGATCAAGAGTTCATTGTTGGAGTTAACCTTTTTGGTGAAGCAAATGGAATTCCAACAAAGAACCAACATTTATTCATCTACTTACAATCCGGGTTGGGGAGATCACTCTAATTTGGAGTATGGTAATTCCTTCTATTAGCAAAACACTTGCCACCTACAACAAAATCAGAATTTTTAGCAGCATTATCAGAATTTTCAGCAGTCGTATCAGCAATTTCAGCAAAGTGATCAACAATTTCATTCTCAGCAACTAATACAGAATTCACAGCAATATTTTCAACCTTCACAGCAATATTTTCAACCAAACGATCAGAATTTTCAATTTCAAAATCAGAGTTTCTGGCCTCAACCATTTCATCCTTTCAACCAACAATTTCAGCCCTATGATCAAAATTTTCAGAGCAATAATTTCCAACAACATCAACCTTGTTGTCAAACCAATTTTCAGCAACTTGAACAACCCATTCAAACATTTAATCAGCCCCAACAACTTTATTTTCAGAATTCACAGCCTAGTCATGATTTTGAGCAATCTAATGTTTCATTTCAAGATCAAAGAGAGTCTCTTATCAATCCAGAAGGTTGTGGAGATTTTAGTGGATTTGATGCTTAACAACAAATGCTTGAGGAGATTATGCAACAGATCATACAACAACAACAAATTCTACTACAGCAAGGGCGACAAAAGAATGATTCCACTCTTCAAGACATTGAAAGACGCATTGAACAACTAGTTAGTGGGATGAATCAAATGCAAGCCCAGGGATGGAGCCAATTACCTTCTCAAGCTACTCTTAATCCTAAGGGGAATGACTGTGCCATAACTTTGAGGAGAGGGGAAGTAGTTTCAAGTCTAAACACTCCAAGGGCTGATTTTTCTGAAACATTTTCAGCAACTTATTTTCCAACTCAAAACAGCCCCAAAATTGATTCTATACCAGTCCAAAGTGACCCTAGTGCAAGCCTAAATCATTCTTCAATTGATCTTGCAATTTTGGTGGAAGAAGAAGAAGAAATCAGCAAAATCAGGGCACCTACAGTAGCTATTCCTCCTGAAATTCCTATTCAAGATCCATTTCCAAAATTTTCAACTTAAGTGGAGGAACCAAGTGTCCCTTTACCCTTCCCACAACAACCCAGAGAGGATCCTTCTATCATTAGCATGAGTATTTTAGATGAGGTTGTTGAGGCAGAGTTATTTGCTGATGAAGTTTCACTTGATATTCAAAGAGGATGTTTAAGCTCAGAGGAAGCAGAGGAGGTATTAGCTACAGAGGCATCTGAGTTGGAGGTTGTATCTAATTCACTTGCAGTTGCAGATGATTCTATAGGTGTAGGGGATTGCACTAAGCCCCAGAGATCACCTATATTGATTGAGATATCAGAAGATTCAGAGGATAGGTGTGAGAGTGTAGGGGATTGCACTGAGCCCCAGGAACCACCCATACCTACTGGGCAGTCATTAGCTATAGAGGCATTGGAAGAGATGGATAGAAAAGCTTGTGACAGTTTTGAATTCGATTCTAAAGCTCTACAGGACCCTTCTAGTTTTTTATTTTACGATGATATAGTTGTTGTTGATTCTAACTTTTCTAATATGGTTGTTGCAGATATTGTTGATGAAGCATGTGTTGGAGATGATTCTATAGGTGTAGAGGATTGCACTGAGCCCCAGGGACCACCAACATTGATTGATATATCAGAAGATTTGGAGGATAAGCCAGAAAGTGTAGGAACTTGTATGGTGGAAGCAAGAACCCAAGAATCACCTATCTTACCTGAATGTCCACCAGAACCTGAGATTGAAGTGGAGCCTTTACCTGACCAGGAGGAGGTCATATATACCTCTACTCTTATAGAACCTTCAGGTATTTTTCAGCACGACGAGGTAAGTATTTCTCCTAATTATTTAGAAAAATTCATAGAGGTACCTGAGGTTGATTTTGTTGGTTGTGATGCAATTCTTGATACATCTTATGTAGAGATTGATTGTGAAAAACTCATAGAGGTACCCAAGATTGATTTTATTGGCTGTGATGAATTTCTGGATACATCCTATGTAGAAACTGATTGTGAAAAATTCATAGAGGTACCCAGGGTTGATTTTGTTGAATGTGATGCATTTCATGATACATCTTATGTAGAGATTGCTTGTGAAAAACTAATGGAGGTACCTAAAATTGATTTTGTTGGATGTGATACATTTCTTGATACATTCTATATAGAGGTTGTGTGTATTTCATTTCTTTCTTACCCTGCATGCGTGCGGGAGGTATTTTCGTTTCATGGTTTTGCAGGATCCTGTAGGCTTCTCGAGTGGGTACTCAAACTTAATAGCCTCCAACCTCCCGGAAGGACTTCTAAAGAGCATATAGTGGGAGGGGTTGAGTTTACTTTAACTTGTAACTATTTACCCCAAGAATGGATTTTGAACCTTAATCGTCTTCGACCACCGGAACATGCTTATGCGAAATTGATAAGGGAGAAAGTTGTGCATTATGAGATTGACCATGTGAGGATAGTTCTCCCAAGATGGATGTTCCGTGCTCTCTACCCAACTTGAAGGGGAGTTTTTATTTTTCTTACACTCTTATTTCATTGTGAATATCATTTTTAAGTTTCTAGCAATAAATCTTTCTTTTAAAGTGAGTTCTCGCTAATAAATACTTAGGGAGTGTAAAATGAATAAAGGGTCATTGTAGATACCATTTTATCCCTTTTGGCATTTTTTTTCATGCATGAGTTGGAATAAATGTATCTCTCTAGATTTTCTCTACATCATTTTAGAGTCCTTTGAAAGCAAATTAAATTTAGTTGTTAAAACTTAGGATTTGAGCCAATGGATGAAAAGTCTTGAATGCTTGAGTACTACTTAGTTATGGACTCTAAATTGATGACTTGAGATGAATTCTTTTTACCTAGTGAGGATTGGCCAAATTTTTGTGATACACAGATGTGATTGTACTCTAGAACTTGCTTAGGTTCTTTCAAAGCTATATTTCTATGATTGGACCACATTTATAGAGGTGAATCACTTTGTTTCCTTCCCCTATATTTTCATATCAATTCTTGCAAGATTCCTTGTTGATACACTCTTATTCTATATTTCCTTTCCCTATTTTTCTGTACATCATAATATTTTCCATGGACTTGGGCGCCTTGATATTTCTTGATGTTACTTTGCCCGAGACGGATAAAAGTTTAAGTGTGGGGGAGGATGCAAGCATTTTATCAAATTTTGAAGAAATATGAAGTATTTGGCAATCCACAAGAAAAATGTGCCAAGGCTAAATCTCAAATGAAGCTTTTAGTTCTTTACTGCTATGTGAAGAGAAACCAGAACAAATGTTATGTGTGTCAACTTGAAGGAGTTTTGTATCAAGAATGAGTTGAAAGAAGTGGCTAGGAAAGGTAACAATTGAAGCATTTATATTCCTAAGTATTATTTGATATTTCAAGTTTTATGAGACAAATTCCAAGAGAAGTGAAGGTTTACTCTCACTGCAAAGTCTGCTGAAATCAGTGATGAATTGCAAGTAGTTGTGAAGCTCTGGAATCTAAATTGCAGAGAAAAATCAGAAGAAAAATCAGAAAAAAAATCAGGAATTGCAGATGGAAACTCTGTTATTGAAGTTGTAATTGTAGACGGTAGGAAAGAATCAGGAATGGAGGGTTGGAACTGAAGAATCAACTAGTTGCAGTTGCTTAAAATAGAAGGGAAAAAAAGACTCAGCTGTAAACAAAAACAGAAAAGAAAGAGCAGCTGAAAAACAAAAGAAAAGAAAAGAAAAGAAAAAGAAAAGAGAAATATGAAGTGGGAATCAATTGATGGGTTAGAATTCTGAATTTGAAGCTGAGAACAAGGAGCTAGTTGAATGCAAGAGTGAGTTATTGATTAGAAGATTGAAATCTCTGCAGAACAAATCAGAAGTCTGCTAAATTCAGCTACTGATCAGACCCTGATCGGTCACCAATCCGATCAGGGAGGGGTCTGATCAGTCTCTTGACCGATCAAGGGAAGTCTGATCGGTCTCCAGACCGATCAATAGAGTTGGCACAGAAACAGAACCTTGGCACACTGAATTCAGTGAACTTCCTCAAGCCTTGCTCCGCCACAACTCTGATACATGCAAAATAATACACGAAGAAAAGGGCAAGGTTTTTCTAGATACATTCTATGGTGTCCAAGTCTTCCATTTTCATTTCTTTTCCATATTACTTTACCATGTCATATTTCTTTACTTTCTTTATCATGATTTTTAAGTATCAAAGTTCATTTAACCTCTATTTCATTTCTATCATTCCCTATTTCCTAACTTGTTTGAATAAGCTTTTGTAGGTGTGGATCCAAATCAAGAATGATGGTGGAGAGTAGAGCATAAGCAAGTTTATGGTAGTGCAAGAACCATGATTGTGTTAGAGTGAGCTCCACCTTCATCAAAACCTAGAACTTAGGAAGAGAGCTACTTTAAAATTTTCCTTGAGAGGTTTGTGTGTTTAGTTCATCTCAATGAGTCATAAAGGATGAAGTATACTAAGTTGTTGACTTAAGGACAAGATACTAGTCCGTTGAGTTTAGATTTTTGAGAATTGACAACCATAGGTAATTTTCTTTCAATTGCTTCTAACTATGATTGAGAATAATCTAGGGGATACATGTTTAGTTAGCTTGTGCGAGACGCCCAAGAGTAAGTGTGGGGGAGTTGATAACTACCATTTTGTTAATCATTTTAGGCTCTCAAATCCATGTTTTGATCCACTTTTATATGCTTAAGTTTGCATTTACATTAGGTTTCATGAATTGTCTCTATTTTAGCTTTTGATTCAAATCTTTCTATATTTGAGATATTTTGGCACTTAAATTTGAATCTAATTTTGTAGGCTTCAAATGAGCATGGACCTAGATCAGATTGAGTCAAACTTGAGTCAGAATTGACTTTGATCAAGGGGATCAAGAGATGGATCAATGTGAGCCGTCCGATCAAGAAACGGCTAGATCTGAGTCATCTATCATTTGCTGACCAATCCGAGCTCAACTTAAAGTTAATCTAAACCACATATCAAGATCTGAAGATTTGGTACAAATCAGAGATCATCCAGCCGTTGGATCGAGCTTAAGAGGAGCCTAAACCGTCCATTCAAAGATCAGAGCAATCTGAGCCATCCGTTGTAGATCTGAACTATCCCAGCTGAGGAGGAGTAGATCAGGACCATTGATCAAGATCTGGAAGGTTTGGTTCAGATCCGAGTAGATCCGACCGTTGGATGAGGCAAGGATGATTGCAACCGTCCAATTTCAAATGGGATTAATTAAAACAGGAATTCCCTCTCACAGCTCTTCATCGTCGCAACATCGCGAGATCTGTTTTCTCTGTTCTTCGTTTCTTCATTAATTTCGTTGTTGTTTCCTTCTCCGATCGCGCGGCCAACATCAAGAATTGTTCGTTTACAAGATTTCAGATCAATGAGGTAGATTTCCAGTTTAGTTTGTATTCGATTCTGTTGCTAAAAGGAGATTGGGAGAGGGTTTCGCCGGAGTTCCGATCCACTGTCCAATTCCATTTGATCGCAGCTGTCTTCATCGAGCTGAGAAATCAGAGCAGTAGGAGGGGTTCTCTGAAGGTTGCTGAGAGAATCTGAGCGAGATCGACACTCGGCGTATCAAGAGGGAGCTGATCGCGGAGGTTTTCAGCTACTGATCGTTCACTCCGATCAGATAGAGACTCTTCTGATCGGTTCCCAGTCCGATCAGGGTCCCCAGTCCGATCAGAAGAAGACCTGATCGGTCCAGTGACCGATCAGGAAGATCAATATGCGCAAGTCAATTGCAGACTGATCTTGGAATTCTTCTTCATTGGTTTTTGAGTTAGAGGGTTTCTAACTCATCCTTTGTGTGACGGCAAAGGGAAGTCTTGATAAATAGATGATTTGATGTTTAATTTAGGATAACTTTTGTTCCAAGCACTTGTTTTCTTTACATTGCTCTAGTTTGTTCTAATCACACTTCAAGTCAAGTTCTCAAGTATTGTTTCGTTCTAGTTTTTAATTTCTGCAATTAGTTTCCTGCAATTAATTCCTGAATTTCAATTCCATTGTTTGAATTTAATTGCTCAGTTGTTAAATAGGTTATGTTTAGTTCCTGCAATTTCCTAATTCATTACATGCTTTAGCTAAGTTCAGTTTATTTTGTTCCAAGTTGTTATTTCATCTCTTGTCACAAAAACCCCCATTTTATTGGAAAACTCAAAACATTTAATGATAACAATTTCAAGCTTGAGTTAAACATTCACAACTAGTCCTTGGAAAAATATGACTTGAAGCCCCTATACTACTCATTCTAATTTTTTGAGCTAAGGGTTTTCAATTTATAAATATCTAAATTTGAGGCTCATTCGTGACACTTGATATTGGGCCACATCACACGACCCGCTTAAGAGAACACCACATATTAAGCATCATTGATAGTTCGTCTTAATGAACGAGTAACTGATCTTTTGACTTGAGACCTTCATATATTCTATGCGTGGAGTTATGTACTTTGATGCCGTTAAAAGCAATCTTTAATCGGATTGTGATTAATACGGTAATTGGATGCATGACAAAACGTAGAGAGAATAATGTTGAGTCAATAGAGGATTCATCGCTCTCTTGGATTTGGGAGTTAACATCCTGGCCGCTTGATAGAGATATTAGTGACTCGAAATCCATGGTCATGGGAGGAATGATTATCATTCAAGATGAGTCTATTATATCTTGGAAATCAAGTAAAACAATTAATTGGTGATGATGCATACTGCACCGAATTAATTGGGATGTAGGATAAAGATGAAGAGATTGAATTACACAGTAATCGGTTCATGGAGGTTTTAGTTTATAACTAATATTCTATCACGTTGGGTGGTTAAAAACTGTTACTAGACGGTTACCTTAGTTTGTGTATGAATTTACACTGCCTTCGTGTATAGAACCTAGAGGGTCGCACGCATAGCACATAGACGCAAACAGTATCTGTAGTTGATTATTTTAGTGGATACTAAAATTAATTAATTAATTATTTCTGAATAAGAATTAATTGGATTATTAATTATTTCTGAAATATCGGATGCGAGAACGGATCAAGATCAAATATGAATTTATTTGATGTAGAGAAGAGAGAGTAGATTTATCGCTTATTCTCTTTGGAGAATTTGAAGGGTCACAATTATTGTGACAATAATGGAGAAGATGAAGAGTCTCTATTAATAATTATTAATGGAGAATTTCAAAAGTCATAATTATGATTACTTAATGAAGAATATGAAGAGTCATGTCTCTTCATCATCCTTAGAGGCTATATATAGCCATCCTTGGAAGAAGACCGGAGCGACTCGAAGGTCTTCTCTGTGGTCTCTCTTGTGCGAGCTCTCTTCATCTCTCCCGGGAAGCCTTCGGCAGCCTACTTCTTCTCTAGTTGGAGACGCATCTCCAGATCCGTAATGCATCTGAAAGAATTCTGTCGATCCAAGTAGCTAGCACCTAACGGATCATTTAGTTCGTGATCTTGTGCGCGTGGATACCGCTAGAGGAGTCACACGTGGGGCTCTCATCTGTTCGTGATATTATTCATAAATAAGCAAAGGATTACAAGGTATGTTTTCAGTTTATGCTTGTTTTCACATCATTTTGTTTAGAACTATATGTACCACGAAAAGATCCATAATTTAAGAGCAGATTTTTACTTTATTATAAATATTCCGCTGCGCTCAGAACCCAATATCTATATGGAGTTCTGTATGACTGCTTCTTATAATAAAGGAAAATTGTCATAGGGTTGTTGTATAACTTATCATAATAGGTCTATGTATTGACCTTCCAAATCACATTTTATCTTTTTATCTTCAAAAGTTTTAAAATTTGAAGGTGTATAATTTTAGTTACAATCAATTAGTTAATAATTATCACAAATTTTGATTAACAATAGGTACTTAATATTGACTTTACGTCTACTAAATAGTCTTAGGTATTTTGAACTTATATTTATATTTAATATTTCTAAATTGTTTGTAGTTATGATTATTTGTTATGGCATTGTTATGAATATGTTAGACATGGTTAACATGCCTTTTATGAATACACTTTTGGTTATAAAAGATAGATATTTGGTGATATATATATATTTTTTTGTTTAATTTTGCTGGTGAAAAATATTGTGTTACAATGGAATAATATGATATATATTTTTATTAATTAAAATTATATTGTAGTAAAATATGATGAATTACTTTGACACTACAAATAAATGGTGTTATAATACAATACAAGACTTCGCCAGAATATAAAAATTGTGAAGTCGTATAAATATTTTACTTCGTCAATTAATATCACTTATGAAGTTATATACGCTCAACTACTTCAGTACTTTTACGAAACTAATGAAGTAATAAAGTTTTTTTACTACAAAAACAGTCTAAATTCGAACTAGTTTTGAATCGGTAAAAGACTTCGGTACTTTCGTGGCGAAGTAAAAAACTGATCCTTTTATTTCATGTACGTCTATTTCGATAATTATTTACTTATTACTTCAGATAGCATCCGAAGTCTATTGCTAATTTTCACATAGTGGAACGAAGAGATTAATAAATGTAATCATCCTAGAGATTATAATTGTAAAAGTCTTGGCTCATATTATGTCTTGCAAAGGAGTTGTTGATAGTGGTTTAATTAAGGATAACTTACTTGATGAATTCAAAGAGTATATTGACTAGATAGGTTAAGTTGCTTAGATGTGATAATGAGATTGTTTGCGTTGATAGCTTAGAAGGCACGTAATGAGGTAAAAGGCGAGTTAATGAATAACATGGATATAACTCAAGGACCTTAGTTAGTTCACAAGGTGAACTTAGACGGGACCCTCCAACGCAAAGTCAGATTCGTAGAGAGGATGGAGTTGGAGAGGGAAAGTAATAAAAAATAATAATTAATTAGGTTGAATAATATTGAATCTGGAATGATCAATCTAGTCCTATAGAAATTTCCACTCAGCCGCCAGAGTAAATTAAAAAGCGCTCGCGGCGGACGGTCCAGAGCTCAACATCCTTCGGTTGCATGTCTCATTTGGAGGAAAAATTCTTATAAAATTCATTATAGTTGGAGATCGAACCGTAGAAATTTGGGAGATAACTAATTATTCTTCCACTACGTCATAATCCCGAGAGCAAGAAAAAAAGTAGTAAAGAGTGTTGGATATTTAGGTCTTAAAAAAGACCAAGTACGATTTTGCAAGCGAAAGTCGAGATGTCATCAATCGATGAAATAAGAATTGACTTCAAAAATGAAATCTACGTTTCGCGCAGATGAATCTAGACTATTAATTTGCTCAAAATCGATTACGGATGAATAAGAAATTAATTGTTTAAAGTTAGCCCAAAATTGACATAAAATGAAGTAGATGGGGATTAGTCTCACGTCTGAAATTTTCGAATGTATTTGCTTCCTTATATGTGTTCATGTATTAATGAAGTTAAACAGGAAAAACACATGTAGTCTTTTCTCACAGCATAGCAGTTGCTCGCACATGTGAGCCCGCCACCCGCTACACTCGCAATGGACACTTTGTTGGCGCACTTTGCACGTACACATCGTCGCGAAGAGCATTGAGGAACTTAAATTTATGCTCCAGGTGACGTGACACTCGGGTGATGTGTCGTATGACATGGCAGTCCCTACGTGGCACTCAGATGACATGTTGTATGACGTGACAGTGCCTTTGTGGCACTCAGGTAGGAGGAGAGATGACTAGACTGCTGACTAGGCGAACGAATGACAACCATTGGATTGAATAGAGATGCTAGATCGCAGGTGACGTGATCTGGAGCGTTGATCGCAAAGAGTCGTGATCTGACTGTTGGTGATAAGACTTGATCTAAAGTGTCAGATCGAAGCTGACAGCTGAGATCAAAAGGGGATCTGAAGGGTTACAACCATCCAGATCTGATGGCTGAGATGAAAGGGCTATCTGAAGGGTTACAACCCTCTAGATCGAACGACTCAAATCAATTCTAAATCAAAGGTCACACCCACTCACCAAAAGGTACCTCACCTCTTCCCTTGTATAAATAGAGTCTTCTAGATGCTAGATTCATTTCATTTAATCATCAAAAGTTAATTAGTATTCATCTTATCCTGTGCATCCAGAGTCCAAAAAGCCTACAAGAATGTTCGTTGGTTTCGAAATTTGTAGTGTTGCTATTTCGAGACATTATCGTTGTATCTTGGGAAACGAATTGCTACTATCTGTGAGCACCTGTAGCGGAGCAATATCATTTTACGAAGATAGTATTGAACACTAGCCTCGACAATATATCATATCAGTTTGTATCCTCCCAACAGCAACCTCGGAACCGACTCCCAACAATCATAAAACGATATTGTGCAAACTGATATGACATTGATTAAGGACATTCCGACCGCCATTCCGCACGGAAAGAAGCCGGAGAAATTCAAAGGAGTTGACTTCAAACGATGGCAGCAAAAGATGTTGTTCTATCTGACAATGTTAAACCTCGTAAGGTTTTTGTGTGAAGACCCTCCAGCCACTAAGGAAGGTGATTCCAACAGAAAAGCTACATGTGATGTATGGTCGCATGGAGATTTCCTGTGCTGCAACTATATTCTCAACACATTGGACGACACATTGTATAACGTGTATAATCCGATGGAGACGACAAAATCTCTGTGAGAATCACTAAAAAAGAAATACAAAATCGAAAACATCGGATTGAAGAAATTCATTGTCGGCCGATTTTTGGATTTCAAGATGATGGATTCTAAGAGCGTAACATCTCAAGTCCAAGTCATGCAACTGATATTGCATGATCTGGATGCCGAAAGCATAAAGATGAATGAGTCGTTCAAAGTAGTCGTAGTAATCGAGAAACTCCCTCCGTCATGGAAGGATTTCAAAAATTATCTCAAGCACAAGCAAAAAGAGATGAGACTCGAAGACCTGATCCTGAGGCTACGAATAGAGGAGGATAATCGAAACCTATCCAACTCTAGAGGAACGAAACGAGCTATCGACGAGATGTCCAACCTGGTTTAGCCAAATGCTAAGAAGCCGAAGCAATTCAAAAACAAGGCTCAAGGCAAGAAATTCAAGAGCTCATGCTACAACTGTGGAAAGTTAGGACACATGACCAAGGATTGTAGACGTTCGAAGAAACCAACCAAGAGTCAGAAGGATGCTGCGAACTATGTCGCAACTTTTGATGACAACCACCCTGATTTTTCGGAATTGGATCTCACTGATGTCATGTTTGAAGCCAACACGGTGGTGGACAACCCGAAACAATGGTGGATCAATATTGGAGCAACACATCACATCTATTCGGATAAGACAATGTTCTCTAAGTATACTCCGATAAGTGGAAGATGCTCTATATGGGCAATTCCAATACATCGTCGATTGTCGGACTCGGGAAAGTTGTCCTAAAGATGATATCTGAGAAGGAGTCAACACTCATTGATATGCTCCACGTTCCCGACATCAGGAAGAACCTAGTTTTTGGATCGACACTTGTCAAGGTCGGCTTTAGACTAGTGTTCCAGTCAAATAACTTTGTACTTACGAAGAATGATGTCTTCGTAGGTAAGGTATATTTAGAACAGAGTCTGCTTAAAATGGTTGTAATGACTGTACACCATGAATTTGATGGTAATATAATAAAAGCTTCTGACTATGTTGTTGAATATTTTAATTTATGGTATGATCGACTTGGATATGTTAATAATAATACTCTGAAACGTCTCGTCAAATTAAATTTATTACCAAACGTCAATGTTGACGAAACGAACAAATGTGAAGTGTGTGTGAAAGCAAAGATGACGAGACTACCTTTTCATTCGGTTGAAAGGTCAACGACTCCTCTAGAAGTTATACATAGTGATCTATGTGACTTAAAATTCGTACAAACTAGAGGAGGTAAAAAGTATTTTATTACTTTTATCGATGACTGCACAAGGTTCTGTTATGTCTTTCTTTTAAGCAGTAAAGATGAAGCCTTAGAGACTTTCAGAACCTATAAACAAAAGTTGAGAATCAACTTGATAAACAAATTAAAATAATTCATAGCGATAGAGGTGGAGAATATGGTGCATCATTTGGTGAATTTTGTTCAGAATATGGTATTATCCATCAGACAACGGTGTCATACTCGCTTCAATCAAATGGTGTTGCTGAACGTAAAAATCAGATACTAAAAGAAATGATAAATGTCTTGTTGATAAATTCAGGCTTACCCCAGAACTTATGGGGGAAGCTATATTATCGGTAAATCACATTCTTAATAAAATCCCTCATAAAAAAGTGATAAAACGCTATACAAATTATTGAAAGGTCGCGAGTCATCATACAAATACTTAAAAGTGTGGAGGTGCTTGGCAATGGTCGAAGTACCCAAACCAAAGCAAGTAAAGATTGGACCTAAAACGTTTGATGCGATATTTGTCAGAAATGCCCATAACAGTAGTGCATATCGTTTCATAGTTCACAAGTCAAACATTCCTGATATTCATGTCGGAACAACCATAGAATCTCGGAATATAATATTCTTTGAAGACGTATTCCCAAATAAGAAGGGAAACGTTCAAAGTGATTGCAACGAAGTTCTAACGAAAAAGACGTTTCTGAACTTAGTTGTCGTAAATGGACTATTGACGATCAAAGCTTAGAGCCACGTCAGAGCAAATGAGCTAGAGTTGAGAAATCATTCGGGCCGTCTTCATGGCTTTTATGTTGAAAATGAACCTAAGAACATTAAGTGAAGCTCTCTCTAGTCCCGACGTCCTATTGTGGCAAAAGACTATTAATAATGAAATCAAATCCATCATGAATAATTATACTTGGGAATTAGTGAACCTTCCTACTGGTACTAAACCATTAGGTTGTAAGTGGATACTACAACGCAAGTATAAAGTTGATGGATCAATTGACAAGTATAAGGCCAGACTTGTAGTCAAAGGGTTCAAGCAAAAGGAAGACCTTGACTACTTCGATACCTACTCATCTGTAACAAGGATTATATCCATATGAGTGTTGATAGCCATCGCAACACTATAGGACCTTGAAATAATCAAATGGATGTTAAGACTACATTCTTAAATGGTGAGTTGGAAGAAGAAATCTATATGCAGCAACCCTAGGAATTCGTAACTCTAGGAAAAGAGGAAAAGATGTGTCGACTTGTTAAGTTGTTATACAAACTTAAACAAGCGCCTAAACAATGATACAAAAAATTTGACAAAATAATACTGTCAAACGAATTCAAAATAAATGAATGTGACAAATTCATTTATGTCAAAACTGTTGGACCTTAGATGGCTAGAGAGGGGGGTGAATATAGCCAGACACAATTTTCTTGAGCTTTCAAACACTTTCTGCACTTCAAGAGTTAAGCAGCGGAAACAAACAACACAAGTGCAGAAACAGAATTGAAGAACAGAAATCAAAACAAAGTTAGCAAACCAGACGACACATCGATGTACAAGGTTCGGGGATAACTTGCCCCTACTCCTTGGCATGCCCGTAAGGTGGGCGATCCCTTGATCGTCGGCAAATCAAGCCCCGGAAGATCCGGATAGAAAGCAACCTCCTTCTCGGTGGAGTAACCTCTCCACAGCGTTTCAATCAAAGATATAGTTTTAAGCACAATGAAACACAAGAAAGATCTTACTTAGCACTTAGCACAGACAAAAACACAGCAAGCTTCTTCCGAGCTCCACCCAGCGACGATCTCACGCAAGAACCCCTTTCTTCGTGTCTTCTCGCAGTTGGACTCAAAGCCTCTTGTTCCTTCCTCCAAGTGCTCAAGCAAGGGATGGTTGCTTCAAAGATCACAATAGCTTTCTCAAGAGAGGATGATCAGCCAAGAGCACAAGCACGCAGCAAGAAATCGCAGCAGAAAACCAAGGCAACCAAAATTCTACTCTGCTTATCCCCACCACGTTGCTTATCCACTCTCCACTAGCGCTAGGTCAACATCTCTCTGCAGCCTCCAGCTGCTCTCCTGCAACCACCAGCCACCACTGAACTCTTCTGGACTCCCTGAGCTTCCCTCAGACCAGCCCCAGTCAGCAGCTCCAGCCAGCGCCAGCGTCCGTTGCAACCTGAGATGGAAAACGGACAAACCTGCTCCAAGGAAAGGCCTCCATTGAGTCTCTTTGAGTGTTTGAATCCTTCCCTGTCACCTGCAGCTCAATCAGAGTATTAGCACAGCATATCAAGCAGCAAATCGAGTATCAGAGGTTAAGCGCAGAGAATCGGATACGTTCAGACGCGATCAGAGCGTCTGACAATGCATTTTGAATTAAAGTGATCGGTCACCGGACCGATCCAGGGCTTGTGGGTCGGTCACCAGACCGATCTACCGCTTTGCTGGGACTCCAGCTCTCGCGGCGACACAAGCCTGATCGGTCACCAGACCAATCAGAGTGAATCCTGATTGGTCACCAGACCGATCAGGTAGCTCCCTGACCGATCAGGCTCAAGCCTGATCGGTCCACGTCTGAGTGAACAGTAACCGCGGAAATCAAATCCTAAGTCGTGGATCGGTCACCAGACCGTTCAGGAGCTGATCAGCGGGGGAACTCAACTCACTGAGTGCTCCCTGATCGGTCACCAGACCGATCAGGAGCTGTGCAGTGAGTGAAACGCATACTCCCTGATCGGTCACCAGACCGATCAGTCATCGCTGGATCAGTCACCAGACCGATCCACGAAGGAGCAGCGTGCCAACTTCTCTGATCGGTCACCAGACCGATCCACGAAGGAGCAGCGTGCCAACTTCTCTGATCGGTCACCAGACCGATCCAGGCAAGGTCAAATCCATTCTAAGTCACGAGAACAAGCCTCCAGCCCTTCTCTGACTCGTTCTTGGTCCCCCGGACCAAGACTCCATGCCCAGTTTCACTCACCGGGACTTCATTCAACCTAGCTTCACTCACTAGGACCTGGCTTCACTCACCAGGGTTTTGGCCACCCGGCTTCACTCACCGGGACCCGGCTTCACTCACCGGGATTTCAATCACCCGGCTTCACTCACCAGGACCCGGCTTCACTCACCGGGATTTCCACCACCTGGCTTCACTCACCAGGACCCGGCTTCACTCACCAGGACCCGGCTTCACTCACCGGGATTTCAACCTAGCTTCACTTACCGGGATTTCCACCACCTGACTTCACTCACCAGGACCCGGCTTCACTCACCGGGATTTCCACCACCTGGCTTCACACACCAGGACCCGGCTTCACACACCAGGACCCGGCTTCACTCACCGGGATTTCCACCACCTGGCTTCACTCACCAGGACCCGGCTTCACTCACCGGGATTTCCATCACCTGGCTTCACTCTCTGGGATTTCCATCACCTAGCCCTCCAAACTAGGACTTTCTCACATGCCAGTGTGCGATCTCCCTATCCACCTAGACTTAATCCGAATTCAACCAAACTTGAATCAAACTTAAATCGGTGTCAAACACCAAAACAACAATCAGGGTCAGACTGTATCAACAAAAACCACACCTGAAGGTCATATAATCGTCTGTCTATACGTAGATAACATGCTTATAATGGGCAGTAATCATGAGATAATCATGAGTACAAAGAGAATGTTGACCAACAATTTCGATATGAAAGATATGAGTCAAGAAGATGTTATATTGGGAATTAAAATTCTCAGGATATCTGATGGGATAGATCTGACATAATCCCACTATGTAGAGTCGATATTAAAAAGGTTTAATGTATACAAACTCTCTACAGTGAAAACACCTATGGATCTAAGTCAACACTTAGCGTAAAACCATGGTGAGCCCATATCGCACCCCATGGTCAACACCTATAGAATATTCTCGGATACTAGGCAGCTTGATGTATCTCACAAATTGCACACGTCCAAATATTACTTGTGCGGTCAACAAGCTGAGTCATTTTATGGGTAATCCAAACGACACATATTGGAAAGTACTAATGTAAGTTCTTAGATATTTGAAATATATTATGAATTATGAATTACATTACGGAAGATATCCTACTGTCTTAGAGAGATACTATGATGCTAATTGGATATCAGATATAAAAGATTCCAATTCCACTAATGGATTTATATTCACGATCGGCGGGAGAGCGGTATCTTGGAAGTCAACTAAGCCATGTGCATTGCTCGGTCAACTATGAAATTCGAGTTTATAGCACTAGACAAAGCAGCTAAGGAAGCTGAATCGCTGCGGAACTTCTTAGAAGATATTCCGAGCTGGACGAAACCTGTGCCCGCTGTAGTTATACGCTGTAATAGTCAATTGGCGATTGGAAGGGCACAGAGTAGTATGTATAATGGTAAGTCATGACACATATGTCGTAAACACAATATCATTAGGCAGTTGATCTCGAATGGAGTGATTGCAATTAAATATGTTAAACCGAAAGATAATTTGGCAGATCCTCTTACAAAGGGGCTAAGTCGAGATCAAGTAAACTGCTTATCAAGAGGAATGAGATTAAAAATCTACAACTGAAATGACTGTAGCGGTAACCCAACCTTGTTGACTGGAGATCTCAAGATCTTGGTTCAATGAGACAACAAAGTTACAGAAGTTGTGTTACAGTACACCGAGATATATTATCTCTATCTCAATCCTAGGATGAACATGTGTTGTCCTGCCGCATGTAGTGAGGTTAAGCTTATGTTTTTAATGACTTCTATACCTTCATAAGGTGGAGTATGGTAGGATACTCTTGATAGAAATATCATTTATGTGAGTGTGAAGACAGATCACTTCAACGAAACACTCATGAATCCAAGATGATGTCCATAGCCAAAACAGAACCAACCATGAGAACCAAAAGTAGGTGAGATAAGTCCCTGTGTGGGTGTTATTATCTTAGTATACACAAATAGCTTAGTAGTTCAAGACATTACGTTCACTGCGCAACCTAGTATGCTTGATAACATTCCACTACAGAAGGTTCAAAACCATAAGCTATCTCTCTCGATGCATTGACTTATCGATTGGATTCTTGTAAAGTGTCAGCATGCATACATACATTAATTTCCATTCATATGGGGGGTTATTGGATATTTGGATCTTAAAAAAGACCAAGTACAGTTTTGCAAGGAAAAATCGAGATGTCATCAATCGATGAAAGTCAGAATTGAATTCAAAAATAAAATCTATATTTAACGTAGATGAATCTAGACTATTAATTTGCTCAAAACTGATTACGGGTGAATGAGAAATTATTTGTTTAAAGTTTGCCCAAAATTGGCATAGAAGGAAGTAAATGGAGATTAGTCTCACATCTGAAATTTTCGAAAGTGTTTGCTTCCTTATATGTGTTCTTGTGTTAATGGAGTTAAACTGCCCATTGCGAGCGCTTCCCGATTTACCTTGACGGCCGGTGGGAAACTTCCGTGAGGCCGGGCCGGTCGCCTGAGGTTGGTTGGAAAAACCTCGTTAATCATTTTGTGTTAATGGAGTTAAAAAAAAAGAAAAACACAAGTGGTCTTTTCTCATAGGCGAGTAGGTGCTCACACCTGCGAGCTCGCCACTCGCCACGTGCACACGCGCGCAATGGGTTCCTTGTTGGCGCACTTTGCATGTACATATTGTCATGAGAAGCATTGAGGAGCTTAAATTTATGCTCTAGGTGACGTGACACTCGGGTGATGTGTCGTATGATATGGCAGTGCCTACGTGACACTCAGGTAGAAGGAGAGATGACTGGACTGTTGACTGGGCCAACGAATTACAACCATTAGATCGAAGAGGGGTGATGTATCGCAAGTGACGCGATCTAGAGTGTTGATCGCGAAGAGTCGTGATTTGACCATTGGTCAGATTGAATTTGGCGGCAGAGATCAAAAGGGGATCTAAAGGGTTACAACCATCCAGATCTAATGGCTGAGATCAAAGGGCTATATGAAGGGTTACAACTCTCCAGATCGAACAGCTCAGATCATTCCTAAACCAAAGGTCACACCCACTCATCAAAGAGTACCTTACCTCTTTTCTTGTATAAGTAGAGTCCCCTAGATGCTGAATTTATTTCATTCAATTATCAAAAGTTCATTAGCATTCATCTCATCTTGTGTATTCAGAGTCCAAAAAACATACGAGAAGGTTTGCTGGTCCCGAAATTTACAATGCTTCTATTTCAAGACATCGTCGTTGTATCTTGAAAAACGAATTGCTGCTATCTATGAGCACCTATAATAAAATAATATCATTTTACGGAGATAATATTAAATACTAACTTTAATAATATATTATATTAATTTATATTTTCCGACAGTAATTCCGGAATCGAACTCATGCTAATCATAGCTATTGTTGTTGTTAACGTTATCTCAGCGTACTTCTGTACGGCCATCCACATGAATATTAATATATGAGTAGTAAGACATTTCCAAGCACATCGCCAATTCTTTCCTAACTTTTGTTATAATTTTTAATATGCTATGTCAAAAGTTTATCATTCTCTTTATCATAAAAAAACCCTTCCTACAATATTTTTATGGGTCCTACATAATCACATCTTTATTTTTTATTTTTTATTTTTTATTTAATATCTCTATATAATTTTCATTTAATATTTTAATTAATTATCATCTTAAATTTGATTTTTATAATTTTTAATTAATAAATTAATTACCTTATGATTTTTAATTTAATTTAATTTATAATTTTTATTTAATATTTTAATTAACTTATAAATTTAATTTAATTATAATTATTTATAGATTAAGTATGTAATATTGATTGTCATTGAGTTCATCTCAAAAGAAAAAAAATATATTTAAAATATCAAATCTGCTCCTCGACTTAAAAACCCCAAATCCTATCGCTATATTCAGCAAAGTTTTTTTTTAGCTTTTTCAAATTTATAAATGGGAAAATTTGAGAAAACTCTCTAATATTAAATTGGGCTTTGTATGTACTCCCCAATCGAAAATTTCTTTGCATGCACTCCCTGATGGGATTAACAAGATAATTTTGTGTGTTATTTTTTTATCAGTATAAAAGAGTAAAAATTCAGTATAAATCATAAAGATTTGAGTATAAATTGTTTGAGATTGAGTACTAATTTAAGAAATTTGAGTATTATTTGAAAATTTTTGAGTATATATTGTTTCAGTATACATTATCGAAATTTAAGTATGAATTTATTTAGATTAAGTATTATTTGAAAAAATTCGAGCATAAAATTTAGAAATTTGAGTATGTGAGATTGCATCCACCATATCAAGATTTTCACATGAAGGGTCACCGAAATTTTATACTCAAATTTATTAAATTAGTACTCAATCTCAAACAATTTATACTCAAATCTTTATAATGTATACTGAGTTTTCACTCTTTTATACTCACCACATCAAGATTTTCACATGAGGGGTCACTGAAACTTTGTACTCAAATTTCTTAAATTAATACTCAATCTCAAATAATTTATACTCAAATCTTTACAATGTATACTGAGTTTTCACTCTTTTATACTCAATCCATCAGGAAGTGAATGCAAAGAATTTATCAAGTGGGGAGTACATGCAAAGGCCAATTTGAAATTGGGGAGTTTTCTCCAATTAACCGTTCTTTATAAATCTTTGAAAAAACTTACATTTGAGATGTTCTTATACTACCCAAATAATATTATATAAAAATAATTAATCAAGTTGAATAATATTGAATTTGAGATGATCGATCTGATCCTATAAAATTTATTATCCACTATCGGATGATATTTCAATTAATATGGATGAGTGTATATATCGCCTAATACCACATCATTGAACCCAATTGAACGTGTTCAATACACATGAGAATACGTGAATAAGAGTTATTTAATCTCTCTCATATTTTTTATTAAAAAATTAAAACTTATAAATAATATTTAAATTATTTTATAATTTATGTAATAAATAAATTTAAAAATAATAATATTTATTTTAAATAATAATTATATTTATTTAATATAATATAAAAATAAAAATAAATCAGTAGATCTATAAATAAGAGCACGTGCATTCTAGATGCCGTTATAATGTTCATACGGCGTTAAAATTAATGGGCCGCGTTATTTATCCTGTAACATTGAATGCGTTTAATGTAATTTTTTATTAAAAAAATAAAACAAAATTAAAAAACAGAGATAATAACATTGAGAGCGTGGGGTGGGCTCACGTGCATTGTGGCCCACCCCACGTGGGTTTTATTAGATGTTTTAATTAATAAAATAAAAAATAAATTTTAAAATTAAAATCTTAATTGATAGGATGAACATCCCGAGATGGATACGTGGCAGGGCTCGCCAAATTAGTGTCCAAAGGTCCGACCAGAAATCGGGCTTCCGAGTCTCTCTTGGGAGAATGAAAGAAAATCTCCGAGGTCAGATTAGGAATCGGACCCCCGAGACTATCTCGGGAGAGTGGACGAAAGCGCCGAGGTCAGCTCGGAAGATGAGGCTCTAGGATTTACTCGAAAGAGTGGAGTCCAAAGATCAATGAGGGGATAAGAAAATCAAATCTCAAGTACCTGCTCCTCTTTCCAGAACAGGAAAGTCATTAGGTAATTATTGTTCGCAACGCACAATAATTAATGTCTTAATAATCACAGTGGTCGTTACCAAAAGAGAATATCTATCAAGTAACCGATGATTAAAGAACGTGGATGAGAACGTGGAGATATGTGTGATGAAGACAGCAGGTATATAAGATGACTCAGAACCCATGTAAAGGGGGTAAGTTTTTCAAAATTATAGCAATTTGATTCCTCATTGTCCTCCAAAAAAGATAGAGTTCTGACTTGAGCGTCGGAGAGAGCTCCACCGGAAAATCTTCTGGTGCATCCGCTTTAACACTCGTATTAATCTCGCAGGGTATAGACATCCTCTCTCCGTCATCGTCGTCGTGGGCTGCGCTTTGGTAACTCGTCATCCCCATCGTTCGCTTCAAGAATAAGTTTGACACCGTCTGTGGGGAACATCAAAGCACCAGAAGGAACACAATGATAGCAAACCCAGAGGGGCAACCCATCATTCTGACACGGGAGGAGTTGGATCGCTTAGTCGTCAACGTCGTCAGAGGAGCGCTGGAGCAACATTAGATCGAGCAAGCCGCCTCGCAACGAGCAGCTCCAAGGCAGGTCGAAATCCCAAGAATGTCAGCCTCGCACCACCGAAATCGAAGATCCGTCTCGTCACCGGTGGGACCGGCAATGACACTCCAGTTCCCAGGTGAGATTCCATGGGAAAAATGGAGAGGGCACATTCCGTCGCCTCCAGCGTTTTACGACAGGAGGAGGGACTGTGGAAGATCAAGGCCTCCAAAGCTCTCCTAAAGTCTCCATCTACTCATTTTTCTTCGGATATCGTGATGGATCACATGCCCAAGCAATTTCACGGTCCAGGAATTGCTGATTACGATGAGAAGACGGATCCGGAGGACCACATCTGCAAGTTCGAGAACGCGGCTCTGTTACACCAATACACAAATGGTGTGAAGTGCTAGGTGTTCTTGAACACCTTGTCGGGGCCGCCCAGAGATGGTTTCAGAGGCTGCTCCAAAATTCGATAAACTCCTTCCTGGAGTTTAAAACCGTCTTCTCCACCACTTCGCTAGCAGTTGGCGATACCAGAAGACGGCTTTAAACTTGTTAGCCCTCAAGCAGAAAACCAAAGAATCGCTGAAGGACTATATCTAGCGGTTCAATCGGGTGGCTCAGGACGTACCAACCACCACTTCGGAGATCCTCATCAACGCCTTCACACAAGGACACTCTGAAAGCGATTTCTTTCGGTCATTGGTGAATAAGCCACCAACTAGATTCGATGACTTATTGGGCATTCGGTCAAGCACGTCAACGTCGAGGAGTTGCAGCACGCCCGTCGCAAAGATTCGGCGGCTGTCCCTATTCAAATCTCGGTGCGATCCGAGAGGAGAGAACCACCCACTCCAACTCAAGCAAAAGATCCTCGCTTAGGTAAGGATCATTGGGTCGGCAAGAAGAGGGTGGTGGAGACAGTCGACACCGAGGGACCTGAGCCACCGAAGAAGTACTGTGATTTCCACGACAGCACAACGCACTCTATAGAAGAGTGTTACACCCTGAAGAAGAAGAGATCTAAGGATGCGGACGCCAAGCCTCGCAAAAGGTGGAACAAAGCGAGGTATCAACGGTGATCTCCTAGTTGAAGCCCTTCCCCTCATCGACGATAGTCAGGGGAGGTCAGTGTTGGGACCGGGTGCATGTTGACATGGATACGGGTTCGTAATTTTAAAATTTAATTACGTGCAGCGGAAGGTTTAGCATAAATAATTTCTCAAATTATTTTTAACCACGTATCTAGCATGCAACCTTATGTTGTGGAGGCATGATCATACATTTAAAATTTTGCAGAAAGTAAACTAATTTACTTAATACCTCGCGTAACTCGTAGAAAGGGACGAGATCTAACCGTAGCGTCCCTTGGAAGCTCCACCTCTATTCGCGTCCACGCCGAGTTTTCTTCGGGATGACTTCGCAAAGCCACGAGTTTCGTGCCAACAAGAACTACTACATTCTCCAAAGGCACGACAAGAATACCAAGAGAGAGATGAAAAACTAACCACCAAACGAAGAACGGAATCAAGATTCCGGGAGGAGGGAAGGAGTCACGCCCGCTTCTTCTTCTTCTTCGGCTTCTTCTTGGTGGTGGAAGCTCACGGCAAAGGGGGAGGGCTCTAGGGCCGGCGGCACTAGAAGAGGGAGAGGGAGAGAAGGAGAGGGAGAGAGGCTAGGCAAGAATCCTTGATCTCTTGGATTGATTTCCAAGCCTTGCCTTGGTACCTTTATATAGTAGCCTCTTAATCGCCAAGTCTCCTTTTAACGGAATAAATTTTTCATAAAAATTTATCTTATAAATTTTTCATAAAAATTTATCTTATAAATTTTTCTATGAATTATTCCGTTATGCCAAGTTTTTATTATAACTTTATTTATAATAAAACAACCATGTCTCCCCTTTTATTATGGAAAGAAATTTCTTTATATAAATTTCTTTATCATGGTAAATCAATCCATTATTGATTTTATAAAATAAAATAAACCAATCCAAGGTTTATTTTATTTTCCATGAAAAATAAATCTCTTTATATAAATTTCTTTATATAAATTTCTTTATACAAATTTCTTTATCCATAATTTTATAAGACAAACCACGCGAGGTTTATTTTATAAATTTGAACCAAACAATTTGGTTCTTCCCTCTTATTGTGGCCGGCCAAACAAAGAGGGTGGGGACCCTCTTTGGCCGGCCAAACCCAAGCCGCGATCTCACGAATTAAACTCATTTAATTCGTTCAATAAGTCTTCAAAAGACTTAGCTATTTTATGCTTCCGATGCGTCTCTGAAAAATTCAGATTCGACTTATCTCTCTTGATCGGAAAATCCAATTTTCAACTCGTTTTAAATCCCTCGGATTACTCGTAGTGCGTGTGACTAAATAGGCTTTCGATTTATGTTAGCTGCCTATAATTAACCAATTATAAAACGATCATGAGTGGCACCTAGTAGTACATCATGATCCCCAATTAATCGAAAGATCAACGGTTGACCTCAGAAATAATTCTAAAACCCTTCAGCAGCTCTAATGAATCGTGCCTCATTCCCTTCACCATCTTATACCCACTTGGTTCAGGACACGGTCTATGTGTGTCAGTCCCCACTAGGCTGACTACGTCACACTTAGCCCAAGTAATGTCTTTCTCGTCCAACGGATTCTAATTACTCTCATGTTTCTGAGAGATTCATACTCGGAACATGTGATACTCTGGCCAGAGGCTTCGAGTAACAATCTGACGATAGGCCTTGGGTATACATCTCCTGGCAAGGAGTGGTGAATCCTTTGTAGGCTATTCAAACATCTTCGGGCACTTCGGCTTATACCCAATCATCCTGGGTTTACACCTCCTTGGAAATGCTTGCTTAAGATGTCAAAGTATAAGTCTTCATGACCAAGATGACTTGAACACCGCAAGTCAAAGGAACATCACACTTAAGCTGCAGTAAGAACTTTATTGACATATCTATATGTAGATTACTATATGAAGTTTTACAGCTAGTCACTCCAATGAACTAGTTCCCTTAACTAGCATTCATGTTTATCTCCGGACATCCCAATGTCACCAGCCAGTGAGAATCAGCTGATTAGAGAATAACCCATGCTAGTCTCCACAAAATTGATAGTGTCCGTATTTATCAATTCATCGACTAGGGACAATTTCAATACTTCACAATTGCACATGTAGAGATAATCACTAGTTGTGAATTCATCACAAATTCTCTCATGATGTGAATTGTATTGCGGACATTCAGTAAATGAGTTTAAGATCTCAATCAAATACACGAACATGTATACTCAAATAGTGAATATTCATTTATTAAAGTAAATGATTACAATTATAAGGCGATTGCCTTAGGACACTTCTCTCATATTACTAACAGACAGATCCAGGTGTCAATCTTAGTCGCCCTCGAGAGGAAGAAGTTGGGAGATAGTGTACCGCCAGTCTATCTCCCCTGAAAGGGATACCATGAAAGGCAAGGCTCCGCCTGGCGGACCTCCATCGGGCCATATGGGAGTAATCTCAGGAGGTTCGACTGGAAGAGACTCTCATTGGGCATGAAAAGTCCATACCCATCGACTGGAGAACTACGCTATCGGGACGGACAAGGAGAAGCGTCAGGGCCCTGTTATCTACTTCGACCCTGATGATCTGGAGGACGTGGAAGCCCCCTACAAAGATGCACTGGTAATCCTCTCCCGAATAGCTAATTACGAGATTAAACGCATCTTTATGGATACAGATAGTTCCGTCAACATCCTGTACAAGGCGGCTGTCGACCAGATGCAAGTCGACGAGGATGAGTTGCATCCTGTCTCCACCCCGCTCTTCAGCTTCACCGGGTACAGAGTACAACTGATGGGACAGATCTCCCTGTCCCTGTCGCTGGAGGACGACACGCTACAGAGGACAAGGAGGACTTCCTTCATGATCGTGGATGCTCCTTCGTCCTACAACGCCATCTTGGGGTGACCGACACTTAGCCTATTTCAGGCAGTGGTCTCAGTGTTCCACCAGAAGATCAAATTCCCGGTGGGAGAGCGGGTAGCCGAAGTCAAAGGAGACCAACTGGCCTCTCGACGGTGCTACAGTGGGGAGGTTAGAATTGAAGCCCGCAATAACCCGAGGACACATGAAGCCTTACAAATCGACCTAGCCAATCCCCGAGAAAAAGAAGGAGCTAAAGAGGAACGCAGGGAGGTTGAAAGCTAAGAAATCCAAGTTCATCCTCAACAAGCTGGAGGAATCATAAGAATTGATGTTGATCTTGTGCCAGAACTTAAAAGTCGGCTGATCAGCTGCTTGATGGACCATCAGGATGTTTTTGCATGGGTTACTAAAGAAATCAAGGGAGTCCCCCTGCCTTGGCCACGCATCAGCTGCATATCACCCCGGGAGCCCGTTTGGTGAAGCAAAGGTTAAAACACTTTGCATCAGAGCAAGACAAGATAATCAAGGAGGAGGTTGCAAAGTTGTTGAAGGTCGGGCATATCAGAGAAATTCAATTCTCGACCTGGCTGGCGAATGTTGTTCTAGTCCCTAAGCCCGGGGCTAAATGGTGGATATGTATTGATTTTCCTGATTTAAATAAAGTCTGCCCAAAAGACTGTTACCCCTTGCCTCACATCAATCAGCTAGTAGATTCGACTTCCGGCTGTGAATTTATTTCAATGTTGGATGCATATCATGGATACCACCAGGTTCCCCTTGCTCAGGAAGACCAAGAGAATGTCAATTTTGTAACGGCAGATGATACTTACTGCTACAATGTCATGCCGTTCGGGTTACGCAATGTAGGGGCAACCTATCTGCGAATGATGGATAAGGTCTTCCGCTACTAGATCAAGAGGAATATAGAAGTATACGTAGATGATATCCTGGTTATGACGGAGAAGGGGAAGGACATGACAGCCGACCTAGAGGAGGCATTCACTACCTTAAGGGCCAATGGACTGAAATTAAACCCTGCTAAATGTTTTTTTGGGGGCGAAAAGTGATCGGTGCCTCGGTTACATGGTGACTAAAAGAGGAATTGTGGCTAATTTGGAGAAAGTACAAGTCATTCTCAATATGTCATCCCCTCACAATTTCAAAGACATACAGTGGCTGAATGGTAGAATCACAGCTCTGTCCCGTTTCATCTCTAGATCTACTGATCGAACATTATCATTCTTTAAAATTCTGAGGAAAATTGTCAAGTTCGAATGGGATACTCGATGCGAGAAGGCTTTTACAGATTTAAAAGCATATCTCTCCGAACTCCTCATCCTATATAAGCCGCTGGAGGGAGAAACACTATTTATCTACCTGTCCGTAGCTAAGCAAGCCATGGGTTCTGCGCTTATTCGGGAAGAAGGTACTACTCAGTATCCCATCTACTTCTTCAGACACCTTCTAAAAGATGCAGAAACTCGTTATACTACCTTGGAGAAGCTAGCATATGCCTTAGTACTGATGGCCCAAAGACTGAGACCATATTTTTTGACGCATCCCATTGTGGTGCTCACCAATAGTCCACTCTGGCACATCTTCACAAATCGAGAGGCCTCGGGATGACCGATCAAGTGGACGGCAGAGTTGAGCGAGTATAGGATTGAGTACCACCCCCGTACTACTATCAAGGCTCAAGTCGTAGCTAACTTTATGCTCGAAGCTGTCCCAGGACCTGAAGCTAATGAAGTGTGGAGAATTTATGTTAATGGCTTCTCAAATAACAAGCACAGTGGGGTCAGAGTTTTGATGATTTCTCCCAGATGAGATGTGCTACAACTATCTATCCGACTCAACTTCCGAGCCACTAATAACGAAGCCGAATATGAGGTGATCCTAGCAGGGCTCCAAGTTGCCAAGTAAGTGGGAGCTGCTCGGGTTATCTTGCACTCAGATTCTCAGCTCATAGCTCAGCAGCTAAAAGGAGAGTTCGAAGTTAAGAATGAGCGCCTGCAGAGGTTTGTGCCCATATATGAGCAACCAAGGTCTTCTTTTACTGAAGTTGTTCTGCAAAAGATATCTCGAGCTGATAATGTCAAGGCAGATGAGCTAGCCAAATTGACGAGCCCCCTTACATTATGGACGTTGGAAGAGTCTAGCGCTCCGGAAGGAGTTGTGGCCCAGATCGAAGAAGAAGCTGTTTGTTGGAACTCGGATGGCTAGAGAGGGGGGGTGAATATAGCCAGACACTTAAGTTTGAAGCTTTTAAAATCTTTCTGCACTTCAGAGTTAGGCAGCGGAAGCAAATGCAGAAACAGAAATAACAAATAGAAATCAAAACAAACACAGCAAACCAGACGACACAGCGATGTACAAGGTTCGGGGATAACTTGCTCCTACTCCTTGGCGTGCCCGTAAGGTGGGTGATCCCTTGATCGTCGGCAGATCAAGCCCCGGTGAACACCGGATAAGATAGAGCCTCCTTCTCGGTGGAGAAACCTCTCCACAGATCTCACGGATGGTTGAACTTGAGTACAAGAGATCATACAAGAAGGAACACTCACAAAGATCTCACAGGAATGCAACAAAATCGCTCAAGCACAAAGCAACAGAGAGCACGAACACAGCCCAGCCAAACTTCCCAAGTTTCTGTCTTGTTCGCCTCAGCTCCTCTGCTTCCAGCTTCGTCTCTTAAGCTCCTGCTCAACGTCGCCAGCTCCATCAGCACCACTGACCCACACCCTGACCCACTGACCTCTCTGAGCACTCAGTCCATTGGACACTCCTCCAGCTGAGCCTCCGTCAGTTGCCAGCCGCGCCTTTGTCAGTTGCCAGTTGCGCCAGACGCCGTTGAGACCTGAAAACACAATAGATCCAAACCTGCTCTATGGAAAGTCCTCCATTGACCCTCCTTGAGTATTTGAATCCTCCTGTGTCACCTGCAGCTTAATCAGATTGTTAGCACAGCATATCAATCAGAAAATCAAAGATCAGTGAGTGAGCGCAGAGAATCAGATATGTTCAGAGCGTCTGACAACGCAATTTAAATTAAAGTGATCGGTCACCGGACCGATCCAGGGCTTGTGGGTCGGTCACCAGACCGATCCACTGCTTCGCTGGGATTCCCAGCTCTCACGGCAATACACGCCTGAACGGTCTGGTGACCGATCAGAGTGAAGCCTAAACGGTCTGGTGACCGATCATAGTGAAGCCTGATCGGTCCCCAGACCGATCAGAGTGAAGCCTGATCGGTCACCCAGACCGATCAGGTCTAATGAACAGTGATCTTGGAAATCAAATCCTAAGTCCCTGATCGGTCCCCGGACCGTTCAGGAGCTGATCCGTGGGGGATCTCACTCACGGTTCGCTCCCTGATCGGTCACCAGACCGATCAGGAGCAAGGTAGTGAGGAAGCTGCCTGCTCCCTGATCGATCACCGGACCGATCAGGAGCCAAGCAACACGGCAATAGCCTGCTCCCTGATTGATCACCGGACCGATCAGACATCGCTGGATCGGTCACCAGACCGATCCACGAAGGAGCAGCGTGCCAATATCCCTGATCGGTCACCAGACCGATCCAGGGACTCAAACCTAGCCCTCCAAGCTAAGGATTTTTCCATCTAACTCTCTAAGTTGGGAATTTACACCCAACCTTCCAAGTTAGGACTTTTCACCTAGCCCTCCAAGCTAGGACTTTGCACCTAGCCCTCCAAGCTAGGACTTTTCACCCAACCCTTCTGAGTTAGAACTTCATCCAACCTAGCCCTCCAAGCTAGGCACCTGACACTCCAAGTCAGGACTATTCACCTAATTCTCCAAGTTGGGACTTTACACCTAACCCTCCAAGTTAGGACTTTTCACTTAGCCCTCCAAGCTAGGACTTTTCACCCAACCCTTCCGAATTAGGACTTTTCCAACACCTAGCCCTCCAAGCTAGGATTTTCCACACCATGCCTAATCCTCGATCAAGACTTAATCATAATCATCAACCTAAACTAAAATCGGTGTCAATTCTAAAACAACAATCGGGGTCAGACTGCATCAACACTGTTGACACTGTATTACCTGACTGGAGAGAACCCTATGTGGAGTTCCTACGCAGTGAAACCGTGTCGGCGAGTGACAAGCAAGCTCAACTCTTTCGTCGCAAGGCTGCCAGATTTACGTTGGTCAAGGAACAGTTATCTAAAAGAGTATTTGTTAGATCGTTGCTCAAGTGTATTGGCCTAGAGGAGGTCGACTACATCTGCGAGAGGTTCACGAAGGCATCTATGGAAGTCATATCGTGGGGCGGTCCATGGCCAAGAAGATTATTCTAGCCGGATATTTTTGGCCCACACTATAAGTAGATGCTGTCAAATTTATTGTCGGGTGTGAAGCTTGTCAAAAGCATCAACATATCACTCATCGCCCAACCGAACTACTTCGAGCCTCCATTATCTCATGCCCCTTTGATCAGTGGGGAATGAATATTGTGGGTCCTTTCCCAATTTTACCTCAGCAGAAGAAGTTCCTGTTAGTACTGATCGACTACTTCTCCAAATGAGTTGAAGCTAAGCTGCTTGCGCACATCACGGAGGCCGCCATGATGAAGATCCTATGAAAGGATATAGTCTGCAGGTATAACATTCCTTATAAGTTGGTGTCGGATAATGACAGATAGTTTGCAAGGCACAAACTCAAAGAATGGTGTGAAGGACTAGGTATTCACCAAGCCTTCACCTCAGTCACCTATCCTCTAGGCAACGACCAGACAAAAGTAGTCAACCGGGAGATCATTAGAGGGCTCAAGATAAAGCTGGACCATGTCGGAGGTAGTTGGGTCAAAGAACTCCCAAGCATCCTATTGTCCTAATGCACCACTCCCAAAGAAGGGACCGGTCAGAGTCCTTTTAATCTGGTGTATGGAGTGGAAGCGGTGATTCCTGTGGACATAGGCAATGAGTCAATCCGACGATAACACTACAACAAAGAAGATAATGATCAGGGACGATTAATCGACCTAATCCTAGTAACAGAAGTGCGATACAAAGCAGCTACCTAACTAGTTGCTCGGCAACGTATGCAGCAGGTGTACAATCGCCGAGTGAACACTCAGATTTTTCAAGTGAGGGATAAGGTCTAGAAAAGAATCAAATCGGTCGATGACCCCGGAAAGCTCGAGTCTCAATGGAGTTGACCTTACTTCGTTGTCAAAAAGCTCACCGGAGGTAGCTATTATCTATAAGACACTGAAGGAAAAAGGCTGGAGAGGCCATGACATGCAAATCACCTCCAACCGTATCGTACTCGGTGAGTCATGTGAGTTATACATGTATTTGTATGCATATTTGTACTTCTTTGCAGTTTGAATAATTAAAGAAACAAAGAAAATGTCTTATCAAGACCCAATGCAAGAGCTCGAAGACCCTACCATCTCATGGTGCTGAGGATGCCCGAAATAAGTAGACCTGGCTATGGTGCCGAGGGTGCCGGCCAGAAGCAGGCGAAGATCTTACCATCTTGTGGTGCCGAGGATGCTCGACCAGGAGTAGCCTAAGAGCCTACCATCTCGTGATGTCGAAGATGTCTGAGATGAGTAGACCTGGTCGTGGTGCCGAGGATGCAACATCCAAAAGAGGCGAAGATTTTACCATCTCGTAGTGCCGAGGATGCCCGAGATGTGTAGACCTGGTCATGGTGTCGAGGATGTCTGACCAGGAGTAGCCTAAGAGCCTATCATCTCGTGGTGCCGAGGATGCCTGAGATGTGTAGACCTGGTCATGGTGTCGAGGATGTCTGACCAGGAGTAGCCTAAGAGCCTATCATCTCGTGGTGCCGAGGATGCCCGGCCAGAAGCAGGCGAAGATCTTACCATCTTGTGGTGCCGAGGATGCCCGAGATGTGTAGTCCTGGTCATGGTGTCGAGGATGCCCGACCAAGAGTAACCTAAGAGCTTACCATCTCGTGGTGCCGAGGATGCCCGAGATGAGTAGACCTGGTCGTGGTGTCGAGGATGTCCGGCCAGAAGCAGGCGAAGATCTTACCATCTCGTAGTGCCGAAGATGCCCGAGATGTGTAGACCTGGTCGTGGTGCCGAGGATGCCCGACCAGGAGTAGCCTAAGAGCCTGCCATCACATGGTGCCGAGGATGCCGAGATGAGTAGACCTGGTCGTGGTGCCGAGGATGCCTGCCTAGAAGCAGGCGAAGATATTACCATCTTGTGGTGCCAAGGATGCCCAAGATGTGTAGACCTGGTCATGGTGCCGAGGATGCCCGCCTAGAAGTAGGCAAAGATCTTACCATCTCGTGGTGCCGAGGATGCCCGAGATGTGTAGACCTAGTCGTGGTGTCGAGGATGCTCGACTAGGAGTAGCCTAAGAGCCTACCATCTCGCGGTGCCGAGGATGCCCGAAATGAGTAGACCTGGCCGTGGTGCCGAGGATGCCCGGCCAGAAGTAGGTGAAGATCATACCATCTCGTGGTGCCGAGGATGCCCGAGATGTATAGACCTGGTCGTGGTGCCGAGGATGCCCAACCAGGAGTAGCCTAAGCGCCTACCATCTCGTGGTGCCGAGGATGCCCGAAATGAGTAAACCTGGTCGTGGTGCCAAGGATGCCCGGCCAGAAGCATGTGAAGATCTTACCATCTCGTGGTGCCGAGAATGTCCGAGATGTGTAGACTTGACCGTGGTGTTGAGGCTGCCCGATTGGGAGTAGTCCAAGTCCCTACCATCCTGTGGCGCCGAAGATGTCGAGATGAGAAGACCGGGGCATGATACTGGTCTGGCCGAGGTCCGCCTGTAGGTCGGATACGTGAGCAGCGACTGCTTCTATCACGATCTCTTTATCGGCCAACTGATTTGCCTGCTCTTGAATCCTACCATTCAGGGCCTCGGCGGATGACTCGAGGAGATGGACGTCTTCCGATAACTTCTTCTCTCAAGCTCAGAGTCGCCCCTACTCCTGAGTCAAGTGACTCACTTCCTCGGGAAGGGTTGTCGCCCTCTCGGACAGAAGTCGCTCCCGGTGGCGGGTACTAAGCAATGATGCTTCAAAGGCTAGAAGGGCGTCCAAGCAGTGGTCTACTTTTGCACGCAGCCCCTTGCTAACCTCTAGTTGCATCCGACCCCCCTCACGAGCTTAGAAGACCTCCGCCCCCAATTCTACCACTTGCTGGCGCAGGGATTTCATCTCTTGCTCGGGAGAGATCCACCGGCCCAAGAGGAGGCACTCGGAAGTGGCCTAACACAAGAAAAATAAGGGTAAAAAAGAAACAATAAATAAAATAAATACACCGAGTAGCTTATATTTAAGAGCGACTCGTACAGGCTGGTGATTACCCCAGCAGAAGGCATCCCTTTGAGGGATGTAATGTGCTCTTCGGTGCACCTCTGCATGGCTTCCCGGCTCCGGGGGGAAGGTATTTCGGAGGTAGCCCTAAAGCCGCGAGGAATGAGGGGTAAGAGGCGTAGCGGGGAGGCAGGTACACTTGAGGGGTCGAGCACTCCATCATCGGTGCTGGAAGGCACCTCGTCGGCCAGATATTCCCCTTTGGCAGCTCCTTAATCTGGACTGGTTGGAAGCCCCCAGTCGTTGTCTTCTCAGCTGCTTTTACCTTCCGGCGCAGGTGGGCACTGGTGAATGCGGGCTCGCCTGGTCTCGCCCTCTTACCTTTGGGGCTGCCGGAGGCCTCGGAGACTCTGGGATGGAACTCGACTTCACCCTCTGGCTCCGCGGTAGTCGGTTCCAACCTCCAGTAGCGCTTAGAGAGAGGAACAGAATCCTCCTTCTCAGCAGCCCTATCCGGCGGGTCCTTTTCCTTGGAGGAGCCGGAGGGGCCACAAGTTTCCGACGAGGGGCTCGCGGCTCGACCTCCTCCTCCTCTTCCTCCTCAGTAGGCAGGGTGAGGCGTGACCTTCTGATAGGTGGCGGGCCTGCCTTCTCAGTGGACTCTGTCGCCAACGTCAAGGCCTGAGCCGGAGGTTCCTCGTCGCCACCCCTTGCCGCAGCAGGAACAGGAGAGATGGGGGTTCCCTGAATGCCAGATGGCTTTGTAGTGGTCAGCTCCTCGCCTTGAATCTGCTCGGAGCCCTCGGAAGGCTCGGCCGCGGAAGGTAGGGAAGCTGGAGGAGGAGTTAGAGCATGTTCATCTGCAAGCTCCCACTTAAGAAACTTGCTCATGACCCGGGAAAGCATGACGCCCTTTGCAATACAAACGACAGAATGTTAGTTAGCATAGATAAGCGCTTAATAAAACAGTGCATTTACGGAGGTCGGGGCTAAGACAGGTGACTTTGGGGTTGATCCCATCCCGATACAGAAGCTCTTAGCATGAAACCAGGTTGGGTCCATGGAACTCCATCCGAGCCAAAATGCTTCTGGCCCGTTGGTACCCCGGATCTCGCTGAAAACCACCCAGGTCTGGAGGAGAAGGTAAATCATCACGCCAATGTGTAGGACAGAACGGGTGCTCAGCAAGTTGAATAAAGAAAAAATGCTCCTTCCATCCCTTATGGGAGGAAGGGAGACTACTGATAAACTTATGGCTCGGACGGGCAGTGAAGATGAAGGCTCCCCTAGACGCTAAGTTCTGAAGAAAAAAGTAGTGGAAAGAATGGGAGGTCAAGGGTATATTGAATAATTTGAAAAGTATGAGTGCCCCACCCATCTGGGTGAAGGTATTTGGGGTCATCTGATGCAAGGGCACATCGAAATATTTGGAGATGACCATGAAGAAGGGAGGGATAGAAAAACGTAGGTCGAACTCCACCTGTCCTAAGAAAAAAGTGTGAAACCCTAAGGGGGGTTCTACGGGGGACTGATCAATACTGGGAACCCTAACCTCTAACTCTGTCAGAATGTCGTAGGCCTCGCAGGCGGCTCTTAGGGTGGAGGACTTAACCTTAGACGAAGTGGTTTCGTACCACTCCGGATGGTAAGCTCTTTCCACTTCTGGTTTCTCCTTCCTACCCTGGTCCTTCTTCCCCTTTCCCTCCTTGCCCATGACTTCGGATGAATGAAAGAGAAAAAGATAGAAGGTGAACGAGACTTACGCGTAAAGAAGAAGCCCTAGCGAAAGAAGACTCTAGTAGGCAGAAACGGAATGCGCAAGCTTTGATAGTCGACGATGCAATAAGACGGAAGACCGTTTTCGCCTTTCCTTTTTATAGGGAAGAAGCCGCTCTCGTGTGAAGAATAGAGGCACGAAACGTGGACGACGATGACTCCAAACATCGAGGCGTCGCCGTTCATTATGGTCGTCGGTTGATATGACCCTACTAAGCGTATCAGAGGGACATCACGTAGAAAAAACCCTACCACATGGCAGTATTCTAGTCATTGTAACGCTCTCTCGTCATTAAGATACTCCATGCGCTCTTAATGGGTGATGGACAGCTATCATTATCAGACCTTGGAACTCGCAAAGACTCTTGAATTAACTCAAAGGATCGCCTTGAGCCAAGGGACGAATGTTCCGATTCCTAGGACCTAACAAGTCGTCAAGAGAGAAGGAATGGTAATATGGGCCCCGCAGATACTTCGCTTCCCCTCATCGTGCCACTAGCCTAATCAGTCAACCACACTTCCTTCAATTAGACTTAAAGGGGGGACTTGTGATAGGGATGAGCATCTCGGGGTGGATACGTGGCACGAGGAAGCTACGTGGTAGGACCCGCCGAACTAGTGCCCCGAGGTTTGACCAGAAATCGGGCTCCCGAGACTATCTCAGGAGAATGGAAGAAAGCCCCCGAGGTCAAACCGGGAATCGGGCTCCTGAGATTATCTTGGGAGAGTGGACGAAAGCCCCGAGGTCAGCTCGGAAGATGAGACCCTGAGATTGGAAAGTGGAGCCCAAAGATCAACGAGGGGATAAGAAAGTCAGACCTCAAGTATCTGTTCCTCTTTCCAGAACAGGAAAATAATCAGGTAATTATTGTTCGCAATACACGATAATTAAGGCCTTAACAATCGCAGTGGCCATTACCAAAAGAGAATATCTATCAAGTAATCGATGATTAAAGAACGTGAAGGAGAATGTGAGGACACATGTGATGAAGACAACAGTCATAGATGCCTTGGAACCCAGGTAAAGGGGGTAAACTTTCCAAAATTACAGCAATTTGATTGCTCATTGTCCTATGAAAAAGATAGAGTTCTAACTTGAGCGTCGGAGAGGACTTCTCCGGAAAATCTTCCGGTGCATCCCCTTTAACGCTCGTGTTAATCTCGTAAGACGTGGACATTCTCTCCCCGTCATCGTCATTGTAGGCTATGCTTTGGTGACTCTCCATCCCCATCATTCGCTTCCAGAACATTAATTATTTTAATTAAATTAAATTAAAATATTTAAACGGTTAATAAATTTATATAACAGTTAGTCCAT